>APFE031459431.1:114044-165700 GCA_000404065.3 Pinus taeda | reverse complement strand
AAGAGGCAACAAATGAAGGTATGAATTCTTTGTTTGCTTTATATTGTCATGTTGATGACCCTATTCATTTCGAAGATGCTATTAAGGATAGGAAATGGATAGAAGCTATGGATGAAGAGATCAACGCCATAGAAATAAACAAGACATGGGATTTGGTTGAATTACCAAAAGGAAAAGAAGTCATTAGAGTTAAATGAGTTTACAAGACCAAGAGCAATGCTGAAGGCAAAATAGAAAGACAAAAAGCAAGGCTTGTTGTCAAAGGATATAAGCAGCAGTATGGGAGAGACTATGAGGAAACTTTCGCATCTATTGCTAGAATGGAAACGGCGAGAGCGGTGTTGTGTGCAGATTGAAGAAAGCTCTTTATGGGCTGAAGCAAGCACCAAGAGAATGGTACAGCAGGATAGATTTCTATCTATAGGAAAACGTATTTGAAAAGTGTGAGGGAAAACCCACTCTCTACATCAAAGAAAAAGATGGTAAGATACTAATTGTTGTGTTATATGTTGATGATATAATTTTCACAGGTAATGATGATTATATTATTGAAAATTTCAAAACAGTCATGAAAGAGGAATTTGAGACGACTGACATGGGTTTGCTGAGATACTTCTTAGGAATAGAAGTAGAAAAAAATGGAAATGGGATTTTTATCTCACAGGCAAAATATGTTAATGAAGTGCTGGAAAGATTTAATATGCAGGACAACAAGGCAGCAATCACTCCCATGGTGATGGGATTAAAACTCAGCAAATAGAACAACAGCAAGGATTTTGATCCTAGTTTGTACAAGAGCACAATTGGCAGCCTCATGTATTTGACTGCAACTAGGCTAGATATAATGCATGCTATTAGTTTAATTTCCATATTCATGGAGAGGACAAAAGAAGCACATTGGCAGGTAGCAAAAATAATTCTGAGGTATGTTAAAGGTACTAAAAGGTTTGGCATATTATATATTGCTTTAGAATGTTCAGATCTAATTGGATACACTGATAGTGATTGGGCTAGAAGTGTAGATGATCGAATAAGCACATCCGGTTATGTTTTTCACATGGGTTCAAGAGCTATTTCATGGGCTTATAAGAAACAACCTATTATAGTGTTGTCTACAGTAGAGGCTAAATATGTGCCAGCTACAGTAGAAACATGTCAAGTAGTTTGGATGAGAAGGATGTTAAGGAGTTTAAGCCAAGAGCAGGCAAAAGCAACAGTGATTTTTGTGACAATAGCTCAACTATTTCATTATCTAAGAATTCAGTGTTTCATAAGAGAATGAAACACATAGACACAAAGTTTCATGACATCAGAGAATTGGTAAGTAATGGAGAAATTGTCTTAAAACATTGTAGGACTCAGGAGCAAGTTGCAGACATTCTGACCAAACCATTGGGCCAAAAAAGTTTTGAATTTTTGAGGAAATGTTTGGGTATGACTGATAACCTAGCAGTTGAAATTAAAGGGGAGTGTTGAAATATTAATAATTTCAATTGCGCATTTAATTCATCTGAAAACCACATGTTTCATATCACACTGCCTTTCACACTGAGTGGTATTTTATGGGGAGGCTCTGAACACACCGACTAGTTGACACGTGTCCATAGTACAGTTTCAAAACCACCATTTCCCTGGTCGGCAATATTCGTGCGATTTTGACCTCCAGGGGATTGTTGTCAACCATTCAATTAAATCAATAGACCAGCACCATTTAAACTTGACATGAAGTAATTTTTTGGTTGACCACCAGGTTTGTCAGTGAAAGGACAATAAATTAATTTTTCACCATGCTGAAGTAATAAATGAATTTATTATGATAGGTAAGTTTTGGTAAAGTCTTTAAGTTTTTTATTCACGGGAAGTATGGGCATAGGTAAATGTTTTTAATTTTAATTTTTTTTATTTACGGGTGTAGTTATAGTTTTTACTGCACAAGTAAAAACATATGTTATGTTTTGTTTTATGTTTTTGTTGTAAAAAAGTGGAACAAACGCACGGCAGTGCGAAGAAGTAAAAAGGGGGATTTATTTTTTACAGTAGTTTTGAGCACATGGAATATGCAGCAGCGTAGAGGAATTTTTGTTGAATGTAAAATGTGAAGGAAAATGTTTTTACAGCAGTGAATGTAAAGAAATTTTACACATAGTAGTGTAAAATTTATAAAAGAGAGAGAGTAATTTTTTTTGGAAGTTCTTGGTGAATCCCTCTGTTAAGAGGAAGAGCTTTTGTAACAGGTTGTTTTATTAATGAATACATAATGTTTCCATGTGCGTTGAAAACTCTGTCTTCTCAGAAAATTTAGCTTCCCTGTGTTAAGATCTTCTGGAAAACACAGAGCATTGTTCTTTGTTATTTTGTGTTTGAAATTACCAGAAATTTCCAACATGAAAGACTATCTATTGCTACCAAAGTTGTCACGTGGGATGATAGTTGAATTAACATGCCCAGAAAACGAGAAAGTGAAGTCGTTTCGATCATTAATTTGGTTACAAATATGGGTCCCCAAATCCTCAATCATATTGCCTCAAAGACCATATATTGCTACCAAAGTTGTCTTCCAATTGGATATCATTCATCCAATCAGATGATATCTGGGACTCCCTTACCAAAAACACTAGGGTAGCCATTATTCCCCAAACAAACGGATCAGAAACACGACCGCAAGGAAACACCATTTTCCATGCCCGTTTATGTTAACAAGTGCATATATTTTATTGTCCACAAATAAGAGGTACTTTTCCATGTGTTTGAGCTGAGTTCATCGTACTTGGTTCCTTTACAGTTCCTTCTTAGCTGTGTATTTTTCTTTTGATGGTAAGGCAGCCCTATATATATATATATATATATAATTATATTATATATTAATAAATTTATATATATTATATATATATATCTCTATTTATATATATATATTATATTATATCTATATATTATATATATATAATTATATATATTTATGTTGATAGGCGTTCTCCGTATCGGAATTGGCAATTTAATCATTTTCTTAATTAATCTTTTTGATCGGATGGCATGAATTGAAAGATTCCAGTATATTCTCGTAGTCGTCACTAAATCAATGAATGGAATTCGCAATAGTAACTTTCTTGCATGTCTAGATCACATGTTTAAACCATAATTAAATTATTTTCTTACAAATCATGATTAAAAATTTACTGTGGCTCTTGTTGATAACCACGTATGTATGTTGATTAGTGAGAAATGTATTTTAAAAAATTATAAAATATATATTCCAAGCGGCATTGATTCTAAAATGTATGCCTGATTACATTCTTTAACTTATGCGTCTTCAACCATTTGCCAAGTGTATTTTCAGCTCTGGGAAATATATTTAAAAAAAATTATAAAACATATATTGAAACCCGATTTGGAAACGTATGTCTATTCATATTCTTAAACTTAAGCGTCTCCAACCATTTGCCAACTGGCTTTTTCCAAAGAACAGGTGTCCATCAATTTCACCATTCCACCCATCGTTCCATTAATCCACAATGGAAATAACTCTCCCACTCCATGCCCGATAGAATAAGAGCACCACTCAATATTGAGCATTTCAAATTGTCATTAAGCCCATCCTATTTGTTATAATCAAATGCTCAATGGATGCATGCATTTCTTAGTTAGCACTTAAGCTTGTTGGAATTGTTGACGGATAACTGGAATGCTGGCTTCTATTGTTGAAGGATAAATGGAATGCTGGCTTTTCTCGACTTCTATCTGGTAAAAAATGTGACAAATCTCATTGCGTTTTCAATTGTTTCCAATCTTTCACGACTGTCTCTAATAATTTGGTGTAGGTCATGTCTGATTGAATTATTCCCTACTATTTTTTCAGGTTTCAGCATTAGAGAAATGCTTTCTTAGTGATTATTTTTTTAATTGTTTCCATGTGCTCGTGACTATCTCTGATAATTTGGTGTAGTTTGTGTGTCATTCAATTATTCCTTACTATTTTATCAGCTTTCAAAGGCATTCAGAAATCGATCTTACAGGTATGTAGAGATTTTCCTTCCATGATATTTTTTCACTTTAATTCAAATAAGGTGACTAGCCCATCGAAAAAAGAAGGGAATCGATTGTGTATAAAATCTTCATGATATCACTAGCTTTTAGAAAAAAGAAGGTTATGGTCTTTTTCTTAAACACTCTCCCAAAATTTATTACTTCTCTGTTGTTGATCTTCTCCCAAAAGATTGGGACTTAAAACCACTTCACAACCTTTACAAAACCTTAAATCACACATATATAACCTTCCCCTTACAAAACCTTTGGTTACATATGTTTTTAACACATAAATCTCTTATCAGTGCATATTTCCTTATAAACCATTTACAAAGGAAAATGCCCGCATAAAGGTAACTTTCCACCCTTCTGTACAACCTTGTCACAGTTCCCGAGGTTTAACCTCATCGCAATCGGCCATTGCTCCTTCCATGCTCATATATATATATTCATCGCCCCTTCCATTCCAATATCACATGAATGTTTTATCATTAAACCACTTTAACACAAATATATGGATTACACAGGAAACCTGCTCGAAATCATATATTGCGGATCTCAAATTTTATAAATTCGCCACTATAGGCCCATCGGTTCTTGCTCTCGAAGCCTTTCCATTGCGCACTCCAATATCCACTTCCTCCAATTATGATTTGCAATCAGATCTTGACCATCGATTAGATCCATGATCTCACAGTTGACATTAAGTCATGCGATCACATATCACTCAACCTCAATGCTAGATTCCTTCCACTTCCATATGCCGATCCGATATCTTTACGGACCCAATAGGGATATAAACCATTCCCTATAATATTTCAAGTCTAGCACTTGATTCCAACTGTGTTTTTCACCGTTTCTTAGTGTAATTGGGTTTTTCTTCTTGCGGGAGTTAAACTCTATAAGGACCTCGCTGATGCGATATTTCGCCTTCCTGATTCGATCTACGATTCTACGGTTGTGATTAATTCACGTGATCGCATATTGCTCAACCTCAATGCTAGACTCCTTCCGCTTCCATACGCCGATCCAATATCTTTGGGGACCCAATAGGGATATAAACCTTTTCCTATAATATTTCAAGTCTGGCACTTGATTCCCACTGTGTTTTTCAATGTTTCTTAGTGTAATTGGGTTATCTGCTTGGGGGAGTTATACTGTATAATGACCCAGCCGATGCAATATTTCGCCTTCTCGATTCTATCTCAACCATTGATCTTACGAGATCTAATGGTTCTTGAGCATCAATCTTCACTCCTCTACTCATTCCTTTTACTTAGAATTTATGTTAATTCTTCATTTTTGCTCTTCTCTAAAGCTTTCATCCCGCTGTTATTTTGTTGCGCACTCTTCCTCCTGAGCTTTGATTGGTTCTTCTAATGGATTCAACACCCCATCTCGATCCTCCTCTTTATGTATTCTCTGTGTGATCGATACACTTCACCTGCACACACACACACACACACACACACACACATATATAGTTCACTAATCTTTCACCATTCGATGCTTACACTTATTCAATTTGGGATTAAATCTCTAGACATATATATAAATCAATACATAATTGCAAAGTAACCGTAAGAAATGCAATTTCTCCATGACACTTTATACTTATTTCATCATTTCTTATGTTTCCTACAATTATACATAAATTATTAGTTTGGAAATCATAAGGTTCAACAGTCTCAATTGTTGCTTCAAATATCAGCTCTTCAAACTGAACTTCATCTTCTTCTTGCACAAGAACTTGTTCCTGTGTTGTCATAGTTTCAAATATCAATGTATTGTCAAATTCTTTCTTCTGCAATAAATCATTGCCTCTCTCATTTAAGAGACATTCTCCATCCTCCTTTACTTCAGAGTTTTTACCCTCTGAAGGATACTTCTCCATACTTCTGACAGCTTCAAAGGATTGGTCATCCTCTATAAAGCACTCCTTTATTAGTGCTCCTTCTCCCAAGGTTAAATCCTCTGCATAGGTTTCTTCCTTCTTAACATCTTTTAGTAGATGTCCTTCCTTCTTAGTCACCGTCTCAACAGCTTCCATGGCTATTTGCACTGTATCTATCATCATCATGGATTCATGATCCTTTACTATGTTTTTAGTTAACATAGTCTCAGCAAAATGGAAAATTGTATGTGGTAAATTATGTATTTATGTTACTTTTAATTTTATTCAACATTAAATTGCTTTGTTGATATCAAATGCCTTTTTTTTATTGTTAGGTGATTTCATTGTTTCATCGTGGATCCAACTTTTTAGAATTCTCTTCCATTCGAAGTTCTTGAACTTGTCTTGCTATGGCTCCCTTTGTCGATTGTGATAAATTTTGGCACTATATGTAAAAAATGGAAGAATGCTTTGCAAAACCATCCTTTCCTTTTACGTTGCAAGAATGTCTCCACAAAACAATTTGGATTTCTCGTTCGTTTCCTCAATAGTGAAGACAATTGTTATGTTGCCCAATACCTTAATTAGAATGGCCACATATATCAATTTCATTTGGGATTCCTAGATTCAAGATACAGAGTAGAGTGTATTGTTTGACCAATGGTGGTTTTATCCTTACCAAGTGAATGCTCCCAAAGACACAACTATTTTGTAACGAATCCATGTAAAATGCATTTAAAATCATAGGGCCAGTACGAATTAGAGACTCGGGGTTCTTTTCATTATTGGAAAATGTAAGCAGCATAAAATATGACCGGGTTGCTCTAAAACATATCTATGATGGAATGCAGTCTAAATTTTATGTTTGTAGTAGTCTTCATAGGGTATGGCAAAGGGTTGTTGTTCCATTTGGTGGCACTTCACCCGCCAAGAATGAAGTGTTTTATAAAAGTAAATTGTTTTGGTTGTATCTCGATAAGAAGTATGCAGATTATCTTCGATACAAGTATACAATCTACTGGTTTGATGTAATAAAATGTGAGTGGGGTTTTTCATTTCTTCCAATCAGTAACATATGTTATATGTCGTTAGCAATATACATGAATCAGTTGATATGCCTTGTTAATGATGGGTCCACTTATGTATGGTTAGTTGAAGAATTAGATCATTTCCATTTTGGTAAACCATGTGTTGAATGAAGAACTGACTACTTTGAAGATGATGGGGGTTTCAGATGGAAGTTGTTGGAAGAAATTTCTGCAGATATAAATAGCAAATGTCTTGGCTATCTTCTGTTGTGAATAGTCCATGGTCTAGTTCATATGTGCAACTACAGTGAAGTTCCTTTCCTATTATATGACATGGTAACTCGCATCTGTTTTCCAATAGATATTTATAATTCAACTAGTGATCAGATGTCTCAGTTTGGTACCCAGCACAAGAGGACTACAATGATCTGATTGAGTATGGAGATGTTTTTACAATCACTGCCCGTATGGATTCTATTGATGAGATTCCACCATTGGGTATGGTGATGGATTCTTAGGATATTAGTATTCTTAGGAGTTCTTATAAATATTTCCATTTATATACTCCCTGTGGTTGTGGAAAATATTTCCATTTGTGCCTCTATACATACTATGTGTCTTTATGGTAATACTTTAAAATTATGTTTGTGTCAATCTTTGTGATGTAAAATATTTAGTATTGTTCTCTCTAAAGTTTTCTTATTTACATGTAGAGGTTTCTCGATGTTATGCTTTTTCCTTTGTTTGTATAATTATAGTTTCTATGATTTATGTTATACATTATATTTGTATTGATTTTTGTCATTGATTCTCAAACGATGTTATATGTTTATGTTCATTTTAATATTTATATTTATATTTTGATAGTATATATAGTTCCAAATTTTTAGATTGTTATGTCACAATAGTATGGGTTCCATTTTGATTATAATATGATACATGGAAATTTAGACTTCTTTTTTTGTTTAAGCCATTTGGAAGAATTCATTTATTTTTTTTGCCATTTTGAATTTTTTTTTTTTTTTTAGGCATTTGGAAAAAGCCTTATACATTTTGATAAGTTTATATGGTTGGAAAAAAAATAACATATACACCTTTTATGTTCCATGTTTATGATTCCATAATGAATAATAATTATTCATTGTAGACATGTCATCTGAAGGCACAAACATGTGTACAAGGAAAATAACTTTGTCATCACAATCACGTGAGAGGTGTGATGAAAGTCGTCGTTTAAGGTATCCACAAGAATAAGGATGCGATAAATGAGCGTAGGAGAGCTACATATAAGAGAAAAATGAGTGAATCCACTCTTCAAAATGATTCTATAGTTCCTTGTAAGTATTGTAGTATGGACAATATAATGGAAAGAACATTTCCTGTTGATAGTTCATTATCATGATATGCTCCTCCTCAGCATAATCTTGTTGTTTGATGCTCTTCTGCAAATGTTCATAACATTAGGGGAACATTTTGCAATCAGGAAGGACTCCATATCAATAGTGTGCATGCAAATGTCCACCCTAACCCTTCATTGTGTCCAATTGCATGTTTTGATGGCCAAAGGTTGCAAGACATCCATGGTGGAGGTAATTATGACATTTTGTGTGATGATTTCAATGATAGTTTACTTGGCCATTTGTTTGATAATTTGGATCCAGCTGCTTGAAACAGGAGACCTTCAAATCCCGCTTCTCAAAGTAATGTGGTCCCACCAAGAGAATTAGTCATCCCTGATAGCATTTCACGTGGGAAAATGGAGGTAACACAAATATATTTTGGTTTTCACTGTAATAGTGGTTGTTCTATTACATTCCAGACTAATCTAAATTTTTAATGTTTTTGATTTTCTTTTCATTTTTTAAATTTCTAATTTCTTAGACATTAAATTTAATGACGTATTTTATTTTCTTTGAACAAGATAGAAGTCATTCCAATAGAGGCATACAAATTAGATTCGTAGATGTTACATCTACTGATGTTAGAAGTGAAGAGGAATCATCTCATAGCATTCATCCACATCGCCAAAAAAATGTAAATGTTTAGTGCATTTGATATTTTTCTCATTTTCTCATTTACAGTTGCCTCGAAATTGTGTTTTGTAACATTTCATGGAGAAACCATGATGTCATGTTGTTAGGTTGGCAGATTGGAATCGAAAATATCAAATTGTAAAACTAATGTAGATGTTCAATGTATTAGAGGGTTTTCAATTTTTTAATCTTTCTTTTTTGGACATTTAGTTTTATAACATATTTCACTTTTCTGAAATAGGAAAACAACTCATTTGAATAGAGGCAAAGAAATTACATCCAAAAATGTTCCATCCACTATTCTTAGAATCCAAGAGCAACCATCTCATAACCCTCATCCACATGAAGACACAAATGTAAATTTTGAATGCATTTGATTCTTTTTCATTTTCTTCATTTATAATTAGTTGGAAGTTAAATTTTAAAGTCTTTTATGACAAATAGACCTTTACATGCTCTCAGGTTCGCGAAATGCACACCATAAATTTGGAAAGACATTCTCATATATCCATTCCACATCCTTCAAATTTGTGAAGGTAATCTCATGTTATTGAAGATGATGTAAATGTTAGAAGAGATTTTAGTCATCGAAATGGTTTTCAACATGGTTCGGTGAGTAGAGATTATATTCATTTTGATGAAAAAAGATTGTAATGCATAAAAGGTTTTGAGGAAAGATAGATAGCTTGTCAGTTGTCTAGATGTGCCACATTTGCCAAGAATCAAATCCAAAATCCTTGTTGTGAGACATTCTGAAGGACTTGTTTGCAGACGATGTAGGAGTGAAAGAGGAGCCCATCGTTTTTGTCGATATAATAACATGGATCCTAGTGATGAACATCATATTTTAAGAGTTCTTACTCAAGTTGAAGAAATGCTAATAGCATGTGTGAATCCCATTTTTCAAGTGAGACATGCTTGAGGTGGGCAATATAAGTATAGTGGTCATACAATTAGCTTCCCTCAAGATATTTCTACAATTGTCTGAAGCCTTCCCCGACGTGTTGAAGATATTGAATTTCAAATTGTGAGGAGACATGGCAGCGAGTCTAAATATTATGAATGTTATGTCAAAAGATCTTGAGTGATGGATGCATTGCTTTCCAAAATCCAACGTGATCACTACTATTGAGATGTTGTAATTGATTATGATTTAGTGAATGCTCTCCCTGAAGGATCAATAAATGTCTCCTCCAGGGTTAAATTTGTTGATTTTCATATTGAAGAATCTGACATCAATGAAACAAATAATGAAGAGTTTCATGCTAACCATTTGCCCTATCATCCTTCTTCCTTTGTTGCTTTCCTACCAAATGAATGGAGAGAAGTGGAAAAAATTAGAGCATTTCTTGATAATGCTCATTCTTCACATGTTCAAGACATGGATTGGCCCACTATTGGAACCTCTCCACTGAATGAATATAATACATAGGGGTTATTCGATATGGTATTCCCAACATTGTTCCCCACTGGTGATGCTAATTGGTTGCAACCACGTATTTGTAATGTTGAAATTCATGAGTATGCATTGCATCTTCTTAGGTACTATGATCAGAGATTTGGAAGCCATCCTCACTTTCAATATTACCTATTAAATGAGATAATGCAACATCAGAGCCAAGCAACTGCTACAGTCTTTGCAAAGAAAAATTTACATGATAAATCACCTGCAATAGTTGAGGAGTTGCGTCACCAACTTTCAAATTTACCAAATAATAAGTTGGCTAATCATCTTATGCGGTTTGGTTCTTCTCTGAGAGGTACAAGGGCATACTGGACTAAGTGTCCATCTTAATTGATGGACATGATTACTTAGTCAGGATGTCCGTCTTTATTTTTTACTTTGAGTGCAACTGACACAAAGTGGCCAGAGTTGCATAACCTCATGCCCATACATTCACATTCTCATTCTTCAAATGAGCATCATATTAAAATTGAGAATTTTATCCAATACCCTCATATTGTTGCGGCATTTATGCACCACAGATTCAATATTTTTCGAGAGGAAGTTATCCAAAAATATCTTAAAGCTAAAGACTTTTGGTACAGGTTTGTGTTGAATTTTTTTCTATACTTTTTCAACTTTTATTGTGATTCTATTTATATTGTTTGTAGTAACTACATATTCATTTATTTCAGATATGAGTGGCAACACAAAGGTTCAATACATATCCATGGTTTCCTATGGTTAGAAGGTCCTCCTGATATGGAAATACTTGATTGGTCAAATAGTTATGATGTACAACTTGCAAAGATATTTTTCGACAAATATGTAACTGCATGGAATCCACGTGACATACATCGTCGTAACATAATGGTTCCACAAAGCCTCAATGATGACCCTTTCCTATTGAATAATGGTAAAATTTTCTCTTCTAATCCTCATAATGATTACGAAGAATTGTTCAACCGTGTCCAAAGGCACACAAAGCGTATTGTGGATTCTTGTTTGCACAAAATGTGTGTTATTATAACATGTTGGTATGATGCTCCATGGGATCTTTGTGGAGAATCAAGATTGTTCATAGATGATTAAGGAAGAAAAAAATATGAGCTAGCAAGAAATGATGACAGGCTTAATGTACATAATATTGACCTTCTAAGAATGTGGCATGCAAATGTTGATTTCCAGCCAGTGCTTTCTCACTATGCTAAGTTGCAATACATTGCTAAGTATGCACCGAAAGAAGAAAAAAGCTCTGAAATTTATCATCATATGTAAACTAAAATTTCATATTCTATTGGCTCTGAGGATCATGCTTTATTTGAATATAGAAAGTTTCTTGCAGAAACAATTGTTGACCATGAAATTGGAGCACAAGAAGCATACCATATGTTGATTAAGCTACCTCTTGTTGTTTGTAGTCAGAAATTTGTTTCCTTAAATGTTAGAAGAAAGGTTTTTAGGAAAATATCAAGGGATGGCTTGCAATGTTCATCTGAGAATACTTACATTCAACATTATTAGAAGAGACCTTTTTTCCTTGAACATCTATCCTTGATAGAAACAACAAGATCTTGGACATTTGATAGCAAGCGTAAACAAGATCCATGGAAGCCTAGAGATGTTCATGCTATTGTTCGGGTTTGGCAACCATTTTATTCTATTCTTGGTGAGGCTTCAGAGGAATTTGAAACCTTTTGCTGGATAGAATTGTTATTGTACAAGCCATTTTGTGACATTCCTGCAAAAATTGGCCTTTCAGCTGAAATTATTATTGGAAGTCGGAGGAATTTTCGATATCTAGCATGGCATGTTGATTGACACCCATCAATTATAGACAATATTGAACATGAATAAGATGGTGATTTTTCTATCCAGGAAATGAATCTTGAAGATGATTTTCAAGAATGGTAGATTTTCTCTCGTTTGGTTCCACCAAACTATGTGAATGTTTCTAATCTTCACACCCTTCATCGAAGGGACTTTGATATATCCTTTGACTAGGAAAGTACAACTATTTCTGGTGATCTTGCATAGGAAGCTATTAATTTTATAAGGAATGAAAAATCAGCGAGTGCTATTATTGACCTTTCAAATAGAACATTTGCATCTCCAAATTATTTGTCAGAAAAATAATGACTTGCTTTTGAAATTGTCTTAAGGCACTTTGTTGAATATGAGATTTGTGAAGCTCTTCTTATGATTATTTAGGGCATTGTGGGCACTGATAAGTCTTTCCTTATCTATTGTATTTTTGAAGCTCCTTTTAATTCATCAAGTGATGGAAGAAGCCCTTTGCTTCTTCTTGCCCCAATAGGAATAACTTCTTTTAATATACATGCAAAAATAATAGACTTAGCTCTAAAAATTCCAATTAAAGAAGCCACTACAAGGGTAGTCACTTGCAGTATTCCAAGAAGAAATTTGACATGTTAGATATATATTGATTGATGAAATTAGCTTTCTAGGATCAAGGTTGTTTATGCAAATATATATTCGATTATGAGAAGCAATCCCAGAGAAAAAGAATTGTCCTTTTGGTGGAAGATCCATAATCCTTGTGGGTGACCTTGGCCAACTGCCTCCTATCAGAGATAAGCCATTATATGCAGGTAATACAGCAAGGAAAGTCTTGTGGAACAAATTCAACATTGTTGTCACTCTTGTCAAAATCTTTCGCCAACAAGGGAATAATAAGAAGCAATCTTCTTTTCGTAGAGTCCTCAATAACATAACAAATGTAGAACCCAATATTGAAGATTGGAAGTTTCTTATGCCTCGAGTTGATATGAGGTTGCATCCTATAGAAAGAGATTTACTTAATGCAGCAGTTCACATGTTTCCAACAAATAAGTTGGTCTCCTTGCATAATAGGCACATGTTAAAATCATTAAATTCTCCAATTGCACGATGTGTTGCTGTGTATTCAAGGCATTCAGAAATCAGTGGTGTTGATGATGGTCAATTGGACCATGAAGTTTTGTTGTGTCGTGGTCAGTGTGTTATGTTGATATGTAATTTATGGGTTGAAGCTGGCTTGATGAATGGTGCACTTGGTTTTGTTAAGGATATATTCTATCTGCCTACCTCTAAGCCACCTTGACTTCCAATGTTCACAACTGTTGTTTTCTATAAGTATGTTGGTGTTCCATTTGATGCAAGCAATCAAAACATTGTCCCTATCACCCCAGTGATAAGAGGAAATTGAAAACAAATTCCTTTGAAGATAGCATGGGCTCTTACAATCCACAAGTCACAGGGATTGACTTTAGAATGATCATCAATTGATTTCGAGAATAAAGAGCAGCAAGGCCTTATCTTCATAGCCATATCAAGAGTGAAATCAATAGATGGTTTACACATTGCACCACCCTTTTCTTTCCAACGTTATGCCAAGATGAAAGATAGTGCATATTCTACAATTGGGAAGAAGGAAGAGGAGTGATTGAAGTCCATATCTCTATGAAATACAACTAATAACATTGTGACCTTGTTTATAGTTTTGAACTTCAATTTTGTAGTGGAATTATTTGATGTAAACAAAACAAAATATATATGTTAAGGCTCAATGTTCTTTCTGTGGTTGCCATGTTGGTTAGATTGATTATTCTAAACACTAATGTTGTCTTTATGTACAAAATTGTATATCTCTGGTCTTAAAATGTCATATTATGCTATTCTTGTTTAAATCTAATGTGTGTAATTAAGATGTGTTTTTTTTCATTTATGTTGCTTTTCTCCAATGAGAGTGTTACTATTTTATATCTTTCTCTTGCATTTCTAATTGTTGTGGTATTCTATGTGGATCCCTTCACTTTGTTCACATCTTTCATAAATGAAAATATTGTTTACATTTATAATATTATTGTTAGGATTTCATGTTCTAGGTGTTTATATCAATATTCTTGAGATTTATACTATTAATACATTCATGTATTGATATCAATGTATTTATGGCTTAATTTCTATTTAATGTTTACAATGTAGTGATATAAATGTGTTATTATTAATGTAGTGATGATTTATCATGTTTTAATGCTTTATGGTTTGCAATGTGGCTCTTATGTTGGTTTTGGTTTATGTTTTATTATTATTTTTTTGTGTTATACCATTATTTATGTTTAAATATTGATGCTGTGGATTTACGTCTTAGGTTCGGTTTGCTATTTCCTTGGGTTTATCATATTAAATGACTAGGTTTATTTGTTCTTTAAGTTTGTAATATTAATAATTTCTTCAATTTATCATTTATTCCCTTTGTTTTATTAATCCCCACTATTAGAGTTTAAATAATAGTCCTAAGGTTTAATATTAATCCCTTACATTTACAATGTTTATTCCTTTAATTTATTGATGTGCTACTTTCATAATATTAAAAATCCCAAGGGTTTATTGATCCATTAGATTTATAATATTTATAATATTCATAGTCACATAGCATGTAGAAAAAATAAGGTTCTGGTCTTTTTCTTAAATGCTCTCCCAAAATTTATTACTTCTTTGTCGTTGATCTTCTCCCGAAAGGTCTGGACTTAAAACCACTTCCCAACCTTTACAAAACCTTAAATCACACATATATAACCTTCCCCTTACAAAAAATTTGGTTACATATGTTTTTAACACATAAATCTCTTATCGGTGCATATTTCCTTATAAACCATTTACAAAGGAAAATGCCTGCATAAACATACCTTTCCTCCCTTTCGTATAGCCTTGTCATGTTTCCCGAGGTTTATCCTCATCGCAATTGGCCATTGTTCCTTCCACGATCATATATAATATATATATATATCTATATATATATATATAGACATATATACATATATATATCTTCATCACCCATTCCACTCTGATATGCGATATTTGAGCATTAACCTATGTTTTAGCATTAAACCACTTTAATGCAAATATATGGATTACACAGCAAACCAGCTCTGAATCATATATAGTGGAACTAAAATTTTACAGATTCACCACTATAGGCCCATCGGTTCTGACTCTTCAAGCCTTTCCATTGTGCACTCCAATATTCACTTCCTCTGATTATTATTTGCGATCAGATCTTGACCATTGATCTCATCTGTGATCTGATGGTTGAGATTAGGTCGTGCAATCACATATCGCTCAACCTCAATGCTAGACTCCTTCTGCTTCCATACACCGATCCGATATCTTTACGGACCCGATAGGGATATAAACCATTCCTTATAATATTTCAAGTTTGGCACTTGATTATGGCTACGTTTTTCACTGTTTCTTAGTGTAATTGGGTTTTCCACTTGTGGGAGTTAAACTGTATAATGACCCTGCTGATGCGATATTTTGCCTTCTTGATTTGATCTGTGATCCAATGGTTGAGATTATGTCGCACAATCGCATAGTCACGTGGGTTGATCAATCTATTTGGTTTAAAAAATCAATTCCTATTAATCCCTTTCCATTTTTGATCCCTTTTGTTTCTAATATTTTTCCCTTGGCTTTATTAATTCCCAATGGTTTATAATATCCAATTATTTGTTTTCTTCGTTCTTCAACTTTTTAATATTAATAATTACTTGGGTTCATAGTCCCTTGAGGCTTTAGTGTTAATCCCTTGGGTTTATTATTCCTTTGGGTTTATTATATCAATCCCTTGGGCTCATTATTCCCTTGGGTTTATATTATTAGTCCCCTTTGTTTAATCATATTTCCTTAGGCTCATAATCCCTTGGGGTTTTACTATTAATCCAATGGGTTTATAATATCAATCGCTTTGGTTTTAGTATTAAACCCTTAGGTAATAATAATCAAAAGGGACTAATATTATAAAGCCAATGTATACAAACACACTAATAACTATTAAAAATACTAAATCCTAAATTATTTTGTATTATTATACTATATTATTATTAATTTTATAATCAATTATTATTATTATTATTATTATTATATTTTATTATTAATAATAAGATGATGATGATGATGATGAGTTGAGGTACATCCACGAGACCATACATTGGTCTATCGCACCTAAGGAAACAAATTTTTATTTTGATTTAAGATTTATTCCTATGCTCAAAAAGCGTTGAGAGAAGCCTCCCAAGCTACAATTATTGTTATGGATTTTTTTTATAATTTTTATTATTATTTATTTTAATAATATAATGATAAGTAAATATGATAGGTATTTTATTATATTAATATATATCAAGATTTATTATTAAATGTATTTATATAATAATATATATAAATAATCTCGTTGTTAATATTTATATAGTTATTAATAATCGTAAATACCAATAATAATTAACCCATTACACCCACAGTATGCATGTGAAATGCATCAACCCATTCGTCCCACGTATTTTAACTAAGGAGTCAAAATCTCCAACCTCCAATGGTTAAGGCCCTATTAATCAACATAGGCTAACCAACATACAATATTCACTTATCGGGACTTTAATGACTAAAACCCTCTCATTAACCTTTATATATGTTAATACCAGGACTTTGTTTACCCTTCTAAACCTTTGTTACCCCTTAACCACATGTATATATAACCATTCCTTCTTTAAATTTTATATGTTTAAACGCATAAACCTTCCATCACCGCTATTTTCCTTTATAAAACTTTTACAAAGGAAATGCCCACAAAACATACCTTTCCACTTTATATGACCTCTACATGAATTTCGTGGTTCCACCTTTATTGCTAATCGCAATCGCCATAGTCTCTGGTCACATTAACATGTTGTTCCCATCTGCTCCGATTTGCGATTAACCTCAGAACTCAAAACACATTAACTACAACATATAATACCATCGGCTTGGCTCCTTTTATGTCGCATTACTTCTCTGTCGTTGATATTCTCTTGAAAGATCCAACGGTTCATGGTAGATTTTGGGTTGACAAGACACACGGGGGTTAACCGCCTGATAAAGTGGTTTCCCCACACTCCTCCACTGCTACGTGTCCTTTGATTTGTGGAATCGGAGCCAAAACTCTCGATACCGCTTACCACTGCTTGTCCACCTGAAATATCACTCGAGGTTATAAACCTGCCTTTTTACTGTGTTAACTCCTGCGCTCTTCCATATGCAATGACTGTCAATCTACTCCATCGGATGGTTCCAATAGTTCCTTTAAGTTACTTTGTTGTTTAATCTGGACCATTAATCAGTGAGATCCAATGGTTAGTATGCAACAATGGCTCACTTATCTGTTCTTCCCCTTTTTACTTTGATTTTATGCTATTTTCATTACTTCCTTTGTGGTTTGGTGTTTCCTTCAGGGTTTACATTTATAATATTATTGTTGGGATGATTAACGTCAGAACTCAAAACATATTAACTACATCATATAATACCGTCTGGTGTGCTACTTTGTATGTCGCATTACTTCTTTGTCATTGATCTTCTCCTAAAAGATCCAATAGTTCACAGTAGATTTCAGGTTGACAAGACACATGGGGGTTAACCGCTTGATAAAGCGGTTTCCCCACACTCGTCCGCTACTATGTGTTCTCTGATTTGTGGAATAGGAACCAAAACTCTTGATACTGCTTACCACTACTTTGCCACTTGAAATACCACTCAAGGTTATAAACCCACCTTTTTACTGTGTTAACTATTGTGTTCTTCCATATGTGATGACTGTCAATCTACTCCATCAGAGAGTTCTGATAGTTCCTTTATGTTAATTTATTGTTTAATCTAGATCATTGATCACTGAGATCCAACGGTTAGTAACCAAGGGATTGATAATGGGAAGGTTATATATGTGTGATTTAAGGTTTTGTGAATGCTAACTGTGATGGCCAATAAGGTCGTGCGTAACTACGATGGTCTATTGTGATAAATGTAATTATTGATAACTGTGCAAGGCTTATGAAACATAGAAAAGGTAAGCATTTTCATGTTTGGGGTTATTTCCTTTGTAAATGGTTTATGAAGGATTAAAGTACAGACAACATCATGCATAGATTTCCTTGGGTTTAAAAAATTAATTCCTATTAATCCCTTGCCATTTTGGACCCCTTTGGTTTCTAATATTTTTCCCTTGGGTTTATATTATTAGTCCCTTTTCTTTAATAATATTGCCTTAGGTTCAATATCGCTTGGGGTTTTAGTATTAATCCCTTGGATTTATAATATCAATCGCTTGGGTTTATTATTCCCAAGTCAAACATGATTTATTATAATGTTGACCATGGTCCAACATGGAATTGTGATAGGAAGTCTCAACCATATTGGTAAATCCTTGGGCTTAATATTATTCCCTTATGTTCATAATCCCTAGGGATTTTAGTATTAATCCCTTGGGGTTTTAGTATTAATGTAAATAAGTTGGGTTTACTATTCCCTTATGTTTATAATATGAAAATCAATGATGGTCGATCATGTTTATTTTAATATTTATAATATTTGTCTTGGGGTTTATATACGTTGGGTTATAATATTAGTCCCTTGGATTTAATATTATTCCCTTGGGTTCATAACCCCTTGGGGTTTTAGTACTAATTCCCTCATTTTATTATTCCTTTTGGTTTCTCATATTAATTCCTTGGGTTTATTATTACCTCATGTTTATTATATCAATCCCTTGGGTTCATTATTCGCTTGGGTTTATATTATTAGTCCCTTTTTTTTAATAATATTGCCTTAGGTTCATAATCCCTTGGGGTTTTAGTATTAATCCCTTGGGTTTATAATATCAATTGCTTGGGTTTATTATTCCCAAGTCAAAAATGGTTTATTATAATGTCGACCATGGTCCAACATGGAATTGTGATAGGAATTGTCTCAATATGTAAGTCAATGACGGTCAATCATGTTTATTTTAATGTTTAAAATATTTTTCTTAGGGTTTATATCCGTTGGGTTTATAATATTAGTCCCTCGGATTTAATATTATTCCCTTGGGTTCATAATCCCTTGGGGTCTTAATATTAATCCCTTCGTTTTATTATTCCTTTTGGTTTCTCATATTAATCCCTTGGGTTTATTATTCCATTAGGTTTATAATATTGACCATGGTAAACCATTGTCAATCATAGCCAACCATGCTTGAATGTCACATTGTGACAAGGATTGTCTTACCATGAAAATAAATAATAATCCCTTGGGTTTATTGTTCCTTTGGGTTTATTATATCAATCCCTTGGGTTTATTATTCCCTTGGGTTTATATTATTGGTCCCTTTTGTTTAATAGTATTCCCTTTCATTCATAATCCCTTGGGGTTTTAGTATTAATCCCTTGGTTTTAATATTGCTTTGGGTTTATTATATCAATCATTTCAATTTATTATTCCCTTGGGTTTATATTATTAGTCCCTTTTGTTTAATAGTATTCCCTTTGGTTCATAATCCCTTGGGTATTTAGTATCAATCCCTTGGGTTTATAATATCAATCGCTTGTGTTTATTATTCCTGAGTCAAAGATGGTTTATTATGATGTCGACCATGGTCCAACAGGGAATTGTGATAAGGATTGTCTCAATAGGAACATCAATGATTGTCGATCATATTTATTTCAATGTTTATAATAATTTTCTTAGGGTTTATAAACATTGGGTTTATAATAATAGTCCATTGGGTTTAATATTATTCCCTTGGGTTCATAATTCTTTGGGGATTTAGTGAAAATCCCTTGGGGATTTAGTGAAAATCCCTTGGGTTTTTAGTATTAATCCCTTGGGTTTACTATTCCATTAGGTTTATAATATCAATCATGGTCAACCATTGTCAATCATAGCCAACCATGGTTAACCATGTTAATCATAAGGTTTAATGTTATTCCCTTGCTTTTTCATATTAATCACTCGGGTTTATTAATCATCTAGGTCTCTTTGTCCAACGTCGCATTGTGACAAAGATTATATCAATATGAAAATAAACAATTTTCAACCATCATCAACCATGGCAATTCATATCCATAAATAATAAATAATTGGTCTTTATTGTGAATAATAATAATAATAATAATTAATAATACTAATATTATTATGAGTTTATATTATTATAATAATATTAATATAATAATATAAAATCATAAATATATAATTATATAAGAATATAGTTGCTATTATTTGTATAGTTATTAATTACCATAAATAATAAATAATTGGTCTTTATTGTTCTTATTATAATAATATTGATTATATTATTATTATAATAATAATTATATTTGTATATTATTATAATAATAATATAATAATAAATTAATATTATTATTATATTATAATCAAATATTATTAATAACTATATAATATAACAACGAGATTATTTCTATATATTATTATATAAATTATTATTAAGATCATAATATAATAATAACTCCTAATATATTATAATAATATTGATTATGTTATTATGATAATATGGTATTATATTCATATATTATTATTAATAATAACATAATAACATTATATTATTATAAAATTATAATCTATTTATTATTATTATTATTATTAGATTATTAAATATATAATGATATCGTTATATGAGCTATTCTTATGATTAATTAATAATATTAGGAGTTATATAATTATTATAATATTTGTACAATAATATTATATAAATAATCTAGTTGTTAATATTTATATAGTTATTAATAATCCTAAATACCCATAATAATTATTAATGTGGTTGATATAAGCCTATCAGCGTATATCAACAACATTGGAAAATGTGGTTATATATATGCTTGATATACGCCTATCGGCGTATATCAACCATATTGCTAAATATGGTTGTGCTAGTTAATAGTTTAGAGTCTTATGCAAGTCAATAGAAATTGATGTAGTTTTTTTTAGTTATTTAATGTATTTTCTTAGTATTTTAGCGTAGTTTATTGGTGGTATTTTTTCTCACTGAGGAAAAAGCTATCTATTCAAGATAGAGTAAAAAAAAACTTGAAGTTAATCGATATCTTATATCTAATATAGCGGAAACTATTTTTCTTTCTTGGATAGTTAGGAAGGATTTGTTTCTATTTATTATGTATAATAATAAAAGTCATAGCTTAAACTATATATGATTTAAGAAGTATATATTCAATTACAAGTTTTTTTTTAATTTCCTAGGAATGATATATCTTGGTTTTGGGTTATATATATATATATATAGAGAGAGAGAGAGAGAGAGAGAGAGAGAGAGAGAGAGAGATTCAACCTAGATAATATTTCACAATCTTTTATACATCATAAAATCTCAACACAACATTATATGGTTTTATATGTCATTTCAAAGACATAAGTATCTAGTTACTACGTATATGGAGTGTGCAAAAAAAACCCATAGCCAACATAGAATGTAACATCCATGTAGAAATATTTAATATATACAAAAGAAAAGTGATGTATGAGATCCAATATAAAGACATAGAAATACATAACCATCAAAATTAAACAAGACCAAATCAGTTACATGGGAGCTCTAAGGTGTCCATAACAATGAGTGCGTTGTGCTCCAGGAGGTGGAAGTGCATAATACCGACCGTGGGAGAGAGTCTCTTCCTTGATGTAGCATCATAAATGGTATTTCTTTCTCTATGAATGTGGTGGAAAGAAATGTTTTGGAAGGATTGTTATAGCTGCTCAATATGATTGAGACAATCCGCAAGGTTAGGAGGGGATATGGTATTAGAGTCATTCATAACATCGATGAGGGCTTTTGAATCCCTAAAAATGTGAATGTTCTCCATATCTAAATGATTTGCAAACCACATAAGTCCCCATAATGTTAATATTTAGGCTCTCATGTTGATATCGTTTTCACTCGACTAGTATAACTTATAATGCTTCTCATGGCTCAATCTCAACCACACACCATAGCCACATGCACCAGCTTGAAATGATCCATTGAAATAGCCTACTTGGAAAGTGATGTTGTGTGGGATACACCTGTAAGTCCTGTCTTTCACCTTTGGGTGTTTCTCCCCTTGTGACTCCACCCATATAACAATATTGGACACAATTATGTGTGTGGTAAGTGGCATACCATCAAAGATGATGACATTTACAACTTTCCATACTTCCCAAAATAAATGGAATTGCTTGTTGTTGTAAGCTTCTCCTACCCCCCCAAAGCAAGCATTGTTTAATTGAGATGTGATAATGTAGAGGGAAACTATAATAATTTGAGAACCAATGACATACCTGCACGGTTATTGGGCATTCCAATAGAAGATGATGATTGGTTTCTCAAGAAATATTGCACAAGGTGCACAATCTTGGTCCATTTATACCTCTCTTTTTTTTAAATTTTCCAATCTTAGCATTTTGTCTTTCCAGACCAGTGAGGTTTATATGGTGATCTTGCATGGAACCTGCTGTTTCTAGAATTTCCTGAGCCATATTTTTTGTTGAAGTATTAATTGATTGCTTAATATGTACTGATAAGTATCGGCAACTGCATTCGAACCCTTATAAAATAATCCTTCCCACATTATGAGATCTCCTTCCTCTGTTTTGTGTATACCTGTACTATTAATTATTGTTATATAATGTTCTTAGCCATCTATGAGAAGTCTAGCAGATCCTATTTCAACTACATATTTCCAAATAGGAAATCTTCCTCTCCACGATTTTATGCCCCGTGCTGATAGAAAATTCCCCTGGTATGTAATCTGAAAATAATATCTTCTAATAAGCCATTTTCTAGTCCTACACCCAGTTTCTTATCTCGACAAATGATAATATTACTATCTGAGCCAAAAGACTAGCTGATACGTTTGAGGAACCAAAAACTAATTTTGTTGAAGCTTAACCAAATATATGAGCCAATGTTTTTCGCAATGTGTCCATCTATGATCCATACCTCCGCCTATTTACTGCTAATGTATTTAGCTTGAATGATATCCCTCTAGATACTCTTGTAGAAGAAAGCACGCCATAATGACTTCATCAGAAATGCCCACCCAAACAATTTCACGTCTAAAATCCCCTAACCCCCAAATTGTTTTGGTATAGTGATCCTCTCCCATATTATCAGATGAAATTTATGTTGTTCCTCGGAGCCTGCGCATATTAAATTTTCCATAATGTTGTGAATTTTGTTAATGATAGTATGATCTTTTAAAATTTCCACACATAAATAATTAGCAGAAAGCATAAGAAAGAATAATTAGCAGGAGGCATAATAATGCATATACTTAATGGTTAATTATTTTAGCATCGGGATAAGATAAATTATACTCAAATTATTTAGTCTTTTAATTAAATTTGCTTGTAAATCTAGTTGAAAGTATATTGAAAAATGAAATTAAATCTATGTTTTTCACATTTTTATTGCTTTCTCTCTCTTGTTTCTTGAGTGTGAAACCACCAAAATTTGTTTCTCATATTGTTTTTGTTTTTAATTTCATTTTCTATTTCTCGTTTCTCATAACATACACTGAGAGATGGTCATTCCTTGAGCTAGTACTCAAAATCTTGAAATGGGAGATTATAGTAGTCAAGTTTGCTTTAGATTACTTAGAAGCATGTATGTGAAGCTAAAGGTATTTATAGATCTATATAAGAGTAGGTATTTATAGATCTGTATAAGAGTATTCATTTATGTGAATTCCATTTGTGGAACAAAAATTACTATTGTGTATAGTTGGAAAAGGTTACGACAAAGGTTAGGAATATTTCGATGGATATTATCAAACTTAATTATTTGACTTCATTTTTCATTTTTCTTTTTAAAATAATTTTAAAATTTACATAAATGTGGTTGAGATAAACAAATCTATAAAAATTGAAAAATAACACTGATGGATGTGCATCAATCACAATAATTCATTTGGTTGTGCTTGTTGAGAGAAACACTTAATTTTGTTATTACTATTATTAGTAATAGTATTAATAGTAGATGATTACTATTAATATTATTGTTATTATTAATAGTTAAATTATTATTATTATACATTTTTAAACCATGATTATGACCAACTAACGTTGAATTTGGCTAATTTTGGTCAATAATAATTTACTATAATTGAATATGGCCGAGTTATATTGAATAAGTGTGACTATGAATGAATAATGTCAGTTATTGTTGAATATGATAAACATAGGATTGACAAAATTAGATCATAGTAAACTACTACTACTAATAATAATAATATTGTCAACCTTAATAATAATAGTAGTATTTTTCAACTTTAATAATAGTAAGATTACTATTATTAAACATGATTAAATATTAAACTTTATCCACAAACATTATTTTTATTATATGGTTTGTGAATAAGATTGGTGAGGGTTGAACATGTTTGATCATGGTGAACTACTACTAATACTACTACTACTACTAATAATAATAATATTAATGCAACTCATTCTAATAATATATATTATAATAATATAATCTCAACCTAATATGATCATATTATTATTATTAATTATTATTATTTGAAACTTTATTAATATTAATATTATATTTTTTTAAATGTTTAGTGTGATCGACCAAATAGAGCTTATTGGCTAAGGTTGACAGTTTTTTTATTATGGCAAATCATGGTTGAGTATAATTGCATATGGTCAAAATACATTGAATAAGGACAATTATGACTAAATAAGGTTGACTATTGTTAAATATTGCAGACATAGGGTTGACCAAGTTTCATAATGGTCAATTATTTAAATATTAAATATAAAGACTCACATTATTTTACTATGTTTGGTTAATGTGGTTGACTAAAGTTGAAGAGTGTTGATTGTCAAACATAGTAAAACATAGCCAAACATAGTAAAACACATTATTAAATGTTGTTGAATAATTTTGTAGTATGATATTATGATATTTTATAGATTTATGTACCATTCCAACATCATATTATTATTATTATTATTATTCAAATTTATTAATATTAATATTGATATTATTGAACATATTTAAATATTGATTGTGACTAACCAAGGATGACCTTAATTAACTAAGGTTGAGAATATTTGACTTTGGTTAACCATGGTTGACTATAATTGAATATGCCTGAGTTATGTTGGCTTAGGATGACTATGCATAAACAATTTTCATTATTGTTGAATATGGCAAACATAATGTTAACCAAGTTTGAGCATGGAAAACTTTTTAAACATTGACTATAAATGATGACTTTGTTTAACTATGTTTGAATAATGTGGTTAACTATGTTTGATTGTATATATTAATCAATAATAATAATAGTTCATTGTGTTTGACCGAAGTTTAAGAGCATTGACTGTTAAGCATAATCAACCACATTAACAAATGTGGTTGACTAATTTTTTAATGTCACATTGCGACGTTGGACAAATTACAATATAATGTAGCATTTTAACAATGTTTCTCACATTGCAATGCTAGATAGATTTATGTACCATTCCAATGTCATATTATTATTATTATTATTATTATTAGTAGTAGTAGTAGTATTATTCGCCAACTTTATTTAATAATATTATTGATATTATTAAAAAATATAGATTTTGAGAGTGATCGACCAAGGATGATCTTAGTTGACTAAGGTTGAAATTGTGACTTTGGTCAACCATGGTTGACTATAATTGAGTATAGTTAACAATGTATGACTATAGTTAAATATTCCTAACTATGTTTCAACTATGAATGATTATGTTTAGTAATTATTTGACTATGTTTTGACTATAAATGACTATTGTTAATGATGTATAACTATGATTGACCATTGTTTGACTTCGCATAATTATGATTGACTATGGTTAAACATGGTTTGACTATTATTGACCAACATTTGACTATAGGTTACCTATGTTCAACATAGTTAATTATAAAATTGACTATAACTAACCATGGTTTCAATATAATTTGACAATGATTGAGCATTTTTTTACCATGATTTGACTGTGGTTTCCATTACAATGGGGGTTGTTCATGGTTAACCATGGTTTGAATATAGCTAAACCTGACCATCCAATCAAAGCATCCATTATTAGCCACGAACATCCATTATGGTTCAATATAATTCATTATAGGCCACCAAAAAATAAAACCATGATGCCTGTGGTATGTATAGTTCACCATGGTAGTCGTGTTAATTATTATCTAAATGGAGTCTTCTATTAGTAGATTTATTTATAGACATCTCTTCCAAATCCATCACATATATGTTTCAATTATCAACATGTTTGAAATTAGCCAATTTGGTTCATCTTTAAGATGATTATACTAGATTATTGTTGACTATGATGCTAATGTTGAATATAGCTGACCATGTCAACAATAGTCAAGCATAGTTAACATGTGTTCATCTTTACAATAATCTATACATAAGGAACTATAAATGTTTAGATTAATATATTTTCATAATGTGTCATTAATGTTATATTAAATTCTTATTAATTTTATTTAAATGTTATAGTAATTTTATTAATGTTTTTTTCCGTTAGGAAAAATCATAAGTTTACTCAATAAAGAACAAAATTACATTTCTGTAGATGATAAAAAAGCACTTGATCATACCAACCTATCAGGTGATTCCCCCCAAAAAAATTGTAAATAAAGAAACTATAAAAAAATTACATTTTTGGGGCTAAGTGTGAAAACAATTAGCTACTCTTTTCTACCTTTCATTTTCTCAATGTTTCCCAAAATTCATTGATTAAGAGTTGAAATTAAAATTACCAATTGATTTTCCTTGGTATTTAAGGAGACTTCTTTGTTTGATTCTGAAATATCATATGTATGGGATCTTTTAATGCTTCTCGCCTCCTTTTTAATGGGAGTTTTCTTGTTCTGTTGTGTTGGAACTATATTTTTTGTTTCTTCAATTCCTTTATGGATTCGAAGAATTATTCATGCTAGCTCACCTCTCTATCCACTAATATTCCTTATGGAGTTTGAACATCACTATTTGTAGAATTATGCAGTGTTTCTTCATTCTCTTCTTCTGAGAGATGCTACTCTGGAAACTTCCATCCTAATGGATTTTGGGGCTATTTTATATTTTTGGATATTTCCTTTCCTATGGACACATATTTTGTAGGTTTCTTATTTGAAGAAAAATATGGCATTTTTATGTTGTGTTTTCAAAATATAAATGTTGATTCCATTGAAAAATATTATGGATGAGGTGAATGTGATCAAGTAATTCTTTGCTAAATTATAACTATACGCAGATCCTAGCAAAGGTAAAAATTTGTTTCGTAGCTCTATGCAAATCCATCTTTATGAACGTCCTCATTGTATTTCCAATTCCTTCTAATAATTGGTGATGCCAAAAAGGAAGGGGCAGGTTATGTCATCCAATCGAAACCAACATTTTGGAAACCACCATTGTATTAGCAACAAAACTTGGAAACCATGGGGTCATGAAAATATCTACACTACCCAAAAACTATGGACCATGTTTTAAGTTGAAATCTATATCCTTCATTGTATCAAATTTTATAATAAAAAAACTCGTAGAGTGTAAGTCAATATCACAAATTGAGGTCCAGTTGGAGAATACCCACTACTGTAGATCCTTCGATTTTTACCATAATCTGTTGAATATACAAACAACTGCTTTGGATTGGAGGGTGTTGAAAAGTTCATTATCCTCAGGAAGGTTGAATGCCATAGTCGAGACCTGATACAGATGTTCCACAATGTAAGGTACAAGGATATTGAGGATTCGATCATATTTATTTTGTATCATAACCTTTCTTTTCACGACTTCCTTAGACGAAGTTGGTCCCTTGGGGTTAGTAGTCCTAGGAATGCCTTCCTACAACCTCATATTTGTGATGATGGAGGATTTTCATTAGATTTCATAGTCTTGCAACTTAGTGACATATTGTAATGATTTACCCCCTTCAATCAAACTTTTTATCTTAACTGGTATTCCCATATTCTCTCAGCTCTTCTACTTCATATCTTGCACTAAATCCACAACTCGGACCCCTATAAGAACTAGTTTCCCATCTAAGATTTCCACAAATTTTCAAAAGGTACCTCCATATCTAGATCTGTTTGAAAACTCTCACACCGAATTAATTTAGGGTTTATATTCCCCATATTTAGTTGCTTCAATCCCAAATTGAGCCTACAAGGTGTAATATTCGTGCTACAACAACCAAAGGACAATAAGTGATCATTAGTAGCTAGATATTATCACAAATTAGATGCTAGTAGTGACCCATGATTACATGTCTACTAGAGCCACTACACAAGTACCTTGCCACTATCTATTTTTTATGAGTGGTAGAATCTATAATGGTCAAACTCTAATACTCGAGTGTCATGGGGTCGATCACTAACAAATGCCACTATAACCTCCAAGTGAAACTCCACCACCGCCAAGCACATTGCACATGTAAGTCAAGGTTTCAACGTGTGACATGCAAAGTGGCACAAATGCCTTAGTAGTGATTCGTTGGCCAACAAGCCACACCCTTTTCGGATAGTACCTTGCCACTATCAACACGAGAAAGATAGTAGAATTTATTTTCATTTCTTAAACTAATTTAAAAAATGGAATGCATAATAATCGTCTGCGCATATGGATGCCATACAAATATATACTCATCATCCCATGGATCTATGTTTATCAGGTATACCCAATCAAAGGTATAACATTTCATCTTTGTAAACTCTACATTTTTCTAAAGTAAAGGTCCTGAGACATATATTCATCGTAAATACCTTTGAGGTTTTTATGTGTCAAATATGGCCACGACTCTCCAAAAATAAATCCAAGAAACACATCTCCGTTTTCCATCAAACTTGTGATTGCAAAGTGCCAAATATAGAATTCCTCCCCACCTTCTAGAGAGATCTCCAAGGTCCTTATCATTAGTAGAATTCAACTTGGAAACAATAATGTTCAAAACCCTAACACCAATCTATATTTCCTTACTCCCTTTATACACAAGATTCTGCAAATTAGAATCCCTGTATTGTGTACTCAAAAAAATAATGACTGTCAATTTGTAATATTCTTCCTAAATATAATTTCTTGAATGCTTTTGTTATTTGTGAATTAGGCTCTCTTATCAGTGTTATATTAATATGTTAGCAATGTTATATCTATATATATATGTGTGTGTGTGTGTGTGTGTGTGTGTGTGTTAATACTAAAAATATAATTAATATTATTATTAGTATTAATATTAATATTATTATTAGTATTAGTATTAGTATTACTAGTAATGCTATTATTTAATGTTAATAACATAAACTCTAATAAAAACTTAAGGTTATATAGGTATAAAATATAATAGAAAATGTAGTTATTAATTTAAATATTAATTTCATATTAATATTTTTTTTCAATTCCACATCATCATTTTCCATTAGCTATTATTTTCTCCAATGCTACAAAATTTAGGGTATTCCGAGCACTAAATCAATTTTGGTTCATGCGTACCACATGATTATTCCTTCAAATTCCACATGCTAATAAAGAGATAAGCTTAACTAAGAGTATATTCATATACAAAATCTCCTTCTATGAAATGTTATGTTATTGTAAGAGAATGGCCAAAGAAAACCTATAGGTCCTCAAGTCTGATATTGCTTTTATCTCTATTAATCTGGAAAAACATGCGACATAAAAATTATGAGTTAGTGAGAAAACTAATGACTTAATGACTTGAAAATAGTTAACAATAGTTAATTAATTTTGTTCCTGATGTCATTAGCTTACATCAGCTAATGTTACCCTAACAATGGATTCACATTTAATTTCCACTTAACCAAAACACAAGGTGATGGATTGAACATGTAGAGATTCTTGGTCCACATACTCTATGAAAGTATGTTCTTTGCTAGCAATTACATCATATACATTGTATTTATACTATGATGAAGGAAAATTGGTCATGTCACATTCATCTATGTAGTACCATTCAAGATAAATGAGCATGTTTAAGTCACCATGCTCTTATTTGATTTTTGATAGGAAGAGCTTTGAAGAAAATCAATGGTAGAGAAGTGCATCCTCATGGTCCAGGTTTTGGTAGAATAATGGACTGAGAGATAGCTTTCAATTGTGGCGATCACCATCATCATATTCGATTGGTATTCTCGTCGCCCAATTACAACCCTATAGACAAAATCATTCATAACCTGAAATTATAATATCTAATAAGTATCACAATTTTAGGTTTAAGCATTCACTCAGAGACTGTAGTTGGATTCCAAGTCATTATTACTTGCTTTTCATATTGGAATAGTGTATTTTAACACAATAGTATATTTTGTAAGAATTCATTTATCTTTATTTCTCACTTTTCTATGACACAATAGTGAAATCAAGATTGAATATAGAAAATATGCAAAATAACCCTTGTATTAAAGATTATAAGAAGAAGGAAACCAATGTTCAATTGCATGTGAGGTGATATTTGACTAAGAATAGCTCGTAATACAAAGACATGATAATATAGTCCATAACCTCACAACTCTTTCTGTAAAACTATATAAGCTAATTAATTAAGCCCTCAGAAATTATCATTAACATTCCAAATATGTTCATACTCAATATCATTTTAAACCTCATTTATGATATCAATGGTTATAATAGTCTGTTTCATGACATATTTGCATCACATCAATGGGTGCATGGTTGGGCCATTTCCCATTCGACAATTTCCTCGAGTGCCATCACACCACTGTATGAACATGGTATATGGGTTGAATATCAAGCCAAAACTAAGGAGCATATAGCTCATTGGTTCTATAAAAAACCCACATTTTTTAATTCAATAAACTCGAAGGTGTTGGATTATGAAATTCCCCTTATAAAGGCTCTTGCGATATTCTATTTTTGGGCACACACAAATTGTTTTACTGGAAAGAGAAAGGCACAAATATTTTTCTTGAATGCTTCATCATGAGACAACTCTCCAATATTACCTTATTTTTTGAGGTGGGATTAGACGTTTATTACTCAATGTAAAACTATGTGACCTTGTTCAAAGTAAATTTATTAACAACTAGCAAGATATGGATGAGGTCATCACTCATTTCTTGTTCTCCCAAAGATAAATGGGTACTTCTTTTGGAAAGATAGAACCCTCCCAGATAGTGTTGCAATAGGGTACACCCTTTAGAAAGAGTAGGTTTTATCAATTTTTTTTAGCAGAATATTCATGGTGCTCCATAGTGTCCTAGATATATCTAATTGTGTGTTCATTCTCTGCTACCATAGTTAAATATTGAGCTTTAAATAGTGACAAGTCATGCATAGCATGAGAGGAGAATAGAAGTTTTGGTGCATGCCTTACTAATGTACCTTCTAGAAAACCTTCCAATTACTAATGGTGCGAGACACATTCATCAATTGGGAACTTTCATTAATAATTGATAATTAAGGAAAAAAATACCAATTTTGTTGTTATTTTTCATTACCCATGGGGTGGAAAGGTTTAGAAGTATGGCAGGAACTAGGGATGGAATTTGACAGGAAAATTTCCTGTCACGGGCGATTTGTCGAATTCTTTTCATAATGCTTAACACATTTTTTTAAAATGACTAGAATGGGTGCTAGAGGTGCTTGAAGCATCAAATTTGATGAGTGATTCAGATTTAAAATTCCTACCCTGCCGGGCACTAATTAATTTATGGGCTTATATATTGCAATTAATTGGATTCCAACCTCTATTCTTATATTGATTTCTTGTTTCTCTATTTGTTTTAGGTTTCCTCCTATTGCAGAGTGTAAGGATGAGAGTATGGAGGATCAAATATCATACCTTTCCCTCTGTTTTAGACGTTAACGGGTCAATTTTTATTGGTGAGTTAATTTCCTGTATTTATAATTTATTGAAGTAATATATATGAGTTGGACTTTGATATTAGGTACATCAAAGGCAAGGAGAAAAAGGTTATAGATTTTCTCAGTAGGAGAGTCCAGGTGATCACATTTGAGCTGTGAGCTCTTAGGGGGGGAATTTATAGGAGTAGATATTACATGTAAGGAAACATGATGACAAGTACCAACCATTGAAGCAAAGATTGCAACAACAGGGCAAAGATGATAGGGATGAGGATTATCACCTCATGACAGATGTCTTGGTCAGATTCAGGAACAAGATTTATGTACTAGATAACAATGAGTTGAAGAATCTTACCTTGATATAGTTTCATGTCAAGCCATATTTAGGCCGCAAAGGATATCATAATACTTTGAGAGTGTTGACATGGCGAATTTTCACTATACCAACAAAGAGAACTAGTCCGATCGCAAGCCCTAATTAGACCTGCTTTCATTTGGAATTGCTAGTTCCAACGGGTTTTAAGAGACCTCGTAAACTATTAAATGCATTGAAAGATTGCTTCTGGGAGGAAGACTTCAATTAAATCAACAAAATAAAACAGTTAACCTCTATGTATTGAATCCTATCTACACTTCTTCTAGCTACTCTAGCCTAGTCCTAACTATCCTAATCTATCCTGCAGGAGCATCTGAAAAGAGAGGTTAAACATCATATATACATTCTATGTCTAAATGAATCAGTTACTGGTTCATATAAGAACAAGGTTGCATCAATTCTTAATTGCAATCCTATCATTCGTACAGGAATACACATTCCTTTTATGGAAGTAAAGCTTGGAACTGATGTCTAACATTGTTTCAAATCAGGGACTGCTCATGAATTAACTATGATGAAGAATTATATTCAAACAACCAAGGCTAATTATAAGTTGTATCGTTATCAATATGCACAAAAAGAAAACACATTTTTATTTATGCCAGTAAAAACACCCTGTCTTAAAACACATAAAAGCAAAGGATCTTAAATCAGAAACAAAAGGCTCCTCATTGAAATAAATATTCTCCTTTATTCATAATAAATCAAAACTGTTTTTCTCTAATTAAAAATCCCTGCTCTCCTATCCAGAGATAATACTTGTACCTCAGTTCCCTGACCCTTCACCTTCCCCTATTCTTCTCAATATACCAATCAGAATACACAAATGTAGAGCCATCGGTGTCACTGTTAGCACGTAGAAGGCATTTCCTGTCAATGGAGCACTACATTTCCTGGGGAAATGAATATATGTTGATTAGAAGAGGATGACTGTGTGTCATCTCTTCATGATGGAACCTGGGCAATTTCACCTTCGGAATACATAGGCAACTCCTGGAAGCATGACCGCTAACGCCTGAAGCCAAATCTTTAAATAAAACATATTTGTATAAATAAATTCATCGAATGCATCCGTTCTTTGACCTTGCTTGCCTTCTCTCGATCTTTGCCTACAGCGATAACCAACATCCGTCATACTTATGCAAATATGATAAAATTCTTGAAAAACAAAAATCTTGCCTTCATTAAGCATTGATAACATTAAAAGGAGCAAGTGTGAAAGAATTGCCCCGTGGTTTTTTTAATCCATGCATTGATTAAGTCCCGTAGGTGAAAATCCAATTTACACTAAAAATCATTGCATAACACCGAAATTCAGACTTAAAAGATTATAAATGGGAACCTATACCCTATTGGGTTCGCCATATGGGGTTTTCCATTATAAATCGCGACTACAAAACTTTATCGAATACACAGGAATATAAGTGAAAACTCACAGTCAGGCCATACAGTCTGACTTCAAAAATTATATACTGGAGCCTATAATTATCGGCGGGTCCGCCGTATTGGAAATTGCTTTATATATGAACCATGAACTCTGCCGATTGCAGTAAGTGATTGGGGCGGTGGACTCAAAATATATATGAGTTGGGTTAATAATCCTTTCGGGTCTGTAGTATAACACTCTCCTTTGAACATACAAGGCAAAACATGGGAAAACCCATGGCTAGGCAAAAGGCCAAACTTAAAATATTATGTATCTGGGCATATACTTATCGCTGGGTCCAGTTATCACCCCTCTGCTAACTACATAACCCCCCAGGCTCTGCCAATTGCGATAAGCAATCGGGGAAGGTAGACCCGAAATATGTGTATACTGCATTTAATAGGACTGGCAGGTCCATAATGTATGACTTCGCTTTATAAAAGCCCCAACTTCAACATTTTTCGATACCATAGGGATACATGGGAAAACCTCCATCCGGCCATAAGGTCGGACTTGAAATATTATATGCCAGGATCTATAGTCATCGGTGGGTCCGGGTGATAGCGGTATGCCTTATATATAGGCTCGGGACCCTGCCGATAGCGATATGAAATATGGCTCTAGACCCGATATATATATGAAATATGGTTAACAATGCCATCAGGTCCAGAGTATAGTTTCGCGCCTTTTACATAAGCCCTGAACTCACGGATAGCGATGTGCGATATGACTCCAGACCTAAAATATATGTATTTGGGTTGATAATGTCATTGGGCTCAGAAGAGGGCATTGTGCAGTGTTGATTGCGATAGGCCAAAAAAGGGGTGATTTATGCATGTTTGTGAAGTGTTTCCTTTGTAAATGGTTACAATGGGAATAAGGTGCAATAGGAGGGTTTTTTGGGGATTGGAAATGTCTTGATAGAGGAAATGAATGGAGGGTTGGGAAGGGATAGAGATAAATCATGCGGCAGATATCTAAAGAGGGGGGGCTCAACCATTAAAAATTGAAGATTTGACTTGGCAGAGGATTAAAGTCCCTAGGATAAAATAGGTCGTTCAGAGGGGTGCAAGAGTAATTTCTATGAGACCCATTCAAAATTGCCAGCATGGAAAATTTTAATAGGGTGGTGGTTGTGGCGACAAAAAATGGCGAACCATTGGGCGAACCAGTTATCTCTATTTCCAAATAAACCTTGGATCAATAAAACATCAGCGTGTTGAGATAAACTTGAAATGCAAACTGTATAGATGGACAGGCATGGGTTCCACTTCAACATTAATTGCTTCAGGTGGGATAGAGACAAATATATTCTACTTACTAATAGGGTTTTGATAGACATTCTCCAATGGTAGTATTATGGGAATTATTGACCTTTCCTTTACCTGTTTCCTACTTTCAAAAGTCCTTTTGGGGCCATCACTAGTCTGTCAATGCCTATTTAGGTGTGTACCTCAGCTCTTTATTGCTCATCAAACATGATGTAGATATGTTTGTCTACACTTAATATAAGAATTTCAGTGCTATATTTTTATATGATTGAATGGGGTGTAGTCATGGATCTTGCCATATTTTTAAACCAATTAATCAAGGTTGGGCTTGCTGTGTCAACTGGTACTCTTAGCCCAACAATAGTCCCTAGTCTAACCAGCTTCCCAAACAACTTGTCCTTCTAGATTGGCACAAGTTTGACATTTCATTTTCTTTTAAATAGGTCCTTCCAGTTTTAAGCACAAGGACTAGAGCACAATCCGATTTGCCACAGGGTATATGACAGTGAGCTTAGCCCATGAAAGGAGGTTTACTTGTAGATAACAGGTATTGGACAATTTAGTGTGGTGGATGGCTCTAATGGAGAATGACTATAAAACTTACAGGAAAGTATAGGCTAGGTCTGACTGGGATTTATTTAAAAATGCAGTGTTCCTCCATGCCAGTCTAGCTGTAGTTACACATTTTTTATTTTATAAAGATGCCCCTACATGCTCCAGGTATCTAGGTTATCAATAGATCTCACCTAGTTCCCAACAGATGCCAGTGAGTGACTTCAGTTAGAGTTCCACCACTGATTTTTAGTTCTCATGGGCTCATTGAATTTTTTTTTAAATTTGCAAGGTAATGATGGATTTAGGTCAGCAGACTCATCAACAAGTTAATGAGGGAGGCAAAATTTGGAGGTGGCGAATGAGGGAAATCTAAAAAGGTGAAAATGAGACTAGAGGACCGAAATCAGTTGGTTGAAAAGGATTGTAATTCAAAACCAAAGGAAAATGAACTTTGTAGAAAAAACAAGAAAGGAAAAGATGGAAATGTAACTAAACTAACAACAAAAATAAAATGAATCCTAACCTACTCAGGAGGTGACCACCATCTGGTGGCTTCTGGAAGTATCTTTTGAGATGTTGGCCATTAAAAGGGAGTTTTTCAGTTTCTCCCTATAAAGTTTTCAATCTGTAAGTTCCTTGACCAATTTCTTCCACGACTTGGAATGGGCCTGGCCATAAGTGTTGGAATTTGGTGTGTTTACCTTCTGCCTCACTCAACTTGTCCCATTTCAGGACTAGCTCTCCTACGTGGAAATATTTATCTCTTGCCAGATGATGATCAAACCATCTTTTTACAATAATTTGGTGATTTCTGAATTTATTTCTGGCTTTATCTCTCAATTCCTCCAACCTCATCAGTTGGTTGATCCTCTCTTGAAGTAAGGCTGAAGGGCTTCCTCTTGAAGCTTGGGAGAGCTGTAAAGAGTGAAAGGTAACGTTGGGAGGCAGAATGGCTTCCTGTCCATAGACGAGGAAGTATGGGGAGTTTCCTAAGGCCACTTTTGGGGCGACCCTATTGGCCCAAAGGGCATTTGTTAGAGCATTGTGCCAGTTCCTCTGGTTGTCTGCGACAGACTTACGGATTATGCATATGAGGTTATTATTTGAGGACTCTGCACCTCCGTTTCCCTGGGGGTAATAGTTTGATGCATACCTCATGTGAATTGATTTATCAATAGCAAATTCAGTTAGTTTCAGTGATGAAAAGTAAGAAGCATTATCAAATGCGAGAGCGTTAGGAATGCCATACCTGTTGACAATGAATTTCTCAGTGAATGATATTACCTCATCTTTGTTTACCTTTTGAGGTGGGATGGATTCGGTCCATATGGTGAAGTAGTCAGTCACTGTGAGTATATACTTATGTTGTTATGAATAGTTTGGAGTGATCTCACCTATGATATCTAGGCCCCATTGCTTGAACATGCATTAGATCATAACAGGCCTCATGGGAATAGCTGGCTTTCTTTCTCGTCCTGTGGCGGTTTGACACACCTTGCATTTGTGAGTGTAGGCATGTGAGTCTCTGAACATTGTGGGCCAATAATATCTGCCTCTTAATATTTTTTGAGCAATGGTCTCTCTGCCATAGTGACCACCTGTCGGGCTATCATGCATTTCTTTCAAGACGTGACCAGCATCACCCTTCTCCAAACACCTTAGCCAGATTCCATCATAATTTTTCCTGTATAATGTGTCATTGGCAAAGTGACACTGATTAGATTTCAACCTGAGCACTCTCCTTTGTGATGCATCCATGTGCTTAGGGCATGCTCCTCGTATTAGATAGAAGCGTATATCATAATTCCATGACTCATGATCCAAAAAGGCTTCTGACATTTCTCTCTCACACATTAGTGCTTCATTAATCCATAGAGGCTCCTCCCTGAATTTGATTTGTGCATATTGCATGCTCAACACTTCTGGTTCTTTGAAAGCCCCTTCTTTATTTGTCAAGGCTTCTGCTGCTAGCCTGCAAAGTCCCTACCCTCGAACAATCTTTGCCAGCTTAATCTCGAGGTCGAACTCTTGAAGTGTGGTTATTTAATTCCATCTCCATTCACCCATTTCCTTCAGCATGAAGAGGGCTCTTACAGTAGGATGGGGAATGATTACTTTGGTCCTGGCCTTTTGTAAATAAGGGCAGAAATGTTTTACGGCCTTGAAAACCACAAAGCCTTGTTTCTCCACATCTGGGTAGTTCAGTTCTGCCCCTTGGGGATTAGAGCTCATATAAGAAATAGGGACTTCGTTGCCTCCATCATTTTTTTGGGTGAGTATTGTGGAATATGAATCATCAAAAGCAAAAGTGTACAAGAGGAATTCCTTGCAAAAGTCGGGGCTGACTAATACAGGAGCTTCCACGATGGCTTCCTTGATTCGCTGAAATGATTTCTTGGCTTCATCACTCCACTTATACACAATGTCTTTCTTCATCATTAGCTGCATGGGGTGCACTATTTCTACGAAACCTGAGACAAATTGTCTAACGAAATTGATCTTCCCAAAGAAAGATTGGATTGCCCTTTTATTTGTAGGAGGTTGTTTTCTCATGATGGTCTCTATTCTTTCAGGATCAATAACAATCCCTTCTTTAGAGAGGATACGCCCCAGTAGTTTCCCTTTTGTGACTACGAAGACGCTCTTCTTGGGATTCAATGATATTCCATACCTTTAGCATCTTTCGAAAATATGCTTCAGGTGATGAATATGATCTCTTCTGTGACATGAATACACAGTGATGTCATCCATGTAAACCACTACTGATCTGTTAATCAACCCTCAGAGATCTATATACATAGCTCCCTGGAATGTGGAGCCTGCATTAATAAGTCCAAAAGGCATTTTACGATATGCATAAGTGCCCCATTTAGTGTTGAAGGTTTTCTTAAGCTGATCTCCATTAGATACCAACACTTGATCATATCCTCAAAACCCATCTAATAGGCACAACATTTCCCACCTAGAAACGCACTGAAGGATGTGTTCCATAGAAGGGACAGGGTAGTTATCCTTTTGAGATGCTTTGTTTAGGTTTCTAAAATCAACACACAAACTGATGTCTCCATTTTTCTTTCTTACTAGCACGAGATTGGCTACCTAAAATGTACATCTAACAGGAAAGATGATTTTAGCATCTAGCATTTTGTTTAATTCTGTCTTCACTGATGGTTCTAGGATTGGATGCATCTTACGAAGCTCTTGTTGGTAGGGCTTGGCCTCCTTTTCCAAAGGAATTACATGCCGCATAATGCTGGTAAAAAGGATTTTAGGTCTCCATATGTCCACGCAAAGATGTCCTTGTATTCTTTAAATAGCTTGACAAATTCAGCCTTTTCTTGTAGAGAGCACCCCAAGCCCAGATTGACATTTTCTGGGTCTAGTTTGGTTCCCGGGTTCACTGATTCATACTTCATGGATGAGCTATCCATTTTACAGTTAGTCAGCTTCTTTAATTTATCATGCAAGTCATACCAGTGCTCCAGCTTAACAACTGACTTGGGAATCACATTGGACTGATCCTTCTCCTGATCTTCCCTCTCATTCATAAGCCTGTCATGCTCTTTTTCACTAATGATTGCAATCTTGAAAGTCTTCTTGGAGTGAAAGAACTCAAGCATCTGCTCGTCATCTTCAAGCACCTACCAATTTGAGATGCTATCAGGCACGGATGGCCTGAAAATCAATTCAACATAACATTTATTCTTATTCAATCTAAAATTAGGAAAAGATTTAGCAGCCATACTAACCATCAGATCAACATCTTGGTTTTTCCCTTGAGGTATGTATGTGATATTAAAAGAATCAAAACTGTCAATTAAGCTCCATACCTCATTCTAGTACCTTACCAGGTGTGGTGAATTGCATTGCATCCTTTTCCTTACCTGATCCACAACTATCTGTGAGTCACCAAAAACATTAAGATTTTCCACATTCATATTAATGGCTTGCTTCAGGCCCTACAACAAGCCTTCATATTATATATTGTTGGTGCATGAAAACTCCGACCGGCTGGCCATTAAATTTTGGTTCCCTTGTGGGTCAACGAGAATGCTCCCAACACCTGCACCTTCAAGGCAGTTAGAGCAATCAAAATAGAGTGTCCAAAATTTAGAATCTAATGTTACATCAATTAAGCTACTATCTACAAAATTAGTTCTATCATCAACTATAATATAAGATAGTTCATCAGTTGGATTATGGGGGCAGCTTCCAACTATGTGTTTTTCAAAGTTTCTTTAACAGTTTCTGCATGGAATTATCAAAAATAGGTTTTCGTAGCATAAACATTGAAACTATAATTCCCAAGGATAGAGTTGGTAAACATTACAGATTCATTGGGACCATTCAGTTCCATTACCACATACTTCATGTATCTTTCTTGATCAACTCTCAGCGTATCGCCTTTTCCCTTCTGAGGCAGCAAGAGATAGGACCAATCAGTTGAGAAATATCCATTGAGTTTTGCTAACCAGCCCCTACTAAGCAGCATCCCATAAGCCTCAGGTATATTGAATAACACTATGTCTATGACTTGTCTGTATTGTGGTTTAGCAGCCATCCTAATCAACACATCTTTCAATTCCCCAATCACTTTCACATTTGTCCTGTCTAATTGCATAATTCGAGTCCTAGTTTTCTCATGTATCACATGCAGTCTTTTGGCAATAGTGTAAGGCATCACAATGGATGGGGCACTGGAATATACCAAGAAATGATGTACGTTCAAGCTAATGATCTCAAATATGATAAGGAAAGGTGGAGTCATGGATTTTCATTTCCTCCCTATCATGGCTGCACTGACATCTTGGGGGTTTTGATTCATTTTAGACAGAGTCACTTCCATAGCTAATGGTATTTGGGTTGTACTAGAGGCACTGATAGGTCTTGACACTGACTTCTTGGTTTGGCTACTTGGGATGTTGGGAGTTTTGCAGTTCCACTCATTCATAGCTTTCAGGAGAAAATCTCTTTGCTGTGTTAATTTTAACAAATCAAAGTATGTGATATTAGCCCTAGATTACTTAAGATCATCCACAATGTTGTAATCAATGTTATAAACAGGTAGGGTAGAGTAAACATACCGGTCTTGCCATTCTTAGGTGGGATTTTACCATTTTGAGTTGCTTTCGTTATAGTCAGAAATGTGTTCCTTTTCTCTGGATAGTTTGCAACTGGAGTATTCTTGGACTCACCATTAGGTCTACCCTTCTCAATAGAAACTTTGGGAGCGGATGCTTTCACAGGGTGAACATCTTTCTTTATCTGGTCTATAGGATTCATCACACCTGGAAGTGGCCCTTTACTTCATGTGTGGATTTCATTAGTGTGGATTTATGTCGTGCTATATTCTTCGTCATCATCATTTTCATTTTTATAGAAATCCCATAATACGTCGATCTAAGATTCTTTGTCCACGGGCTCTTCTACTTGGTATTATCCCTCATTTTCTTGTTCTAGCTCGAGCTCCACTATAGGTTCTTCTTTATCAGAGAGTGATCCAATAAGATCCATCTCTTCCATATTTATATTCCCTTCATTGTGTGGAGCAAGTAATGCAAGTTGACCATGACCACCTTCTGTCTTCTTACGACAGAAAGGCTTGAAAGGTTCTCTCTTGTTGTAATCTCCTCCATTACCACTAATACTATCTCCATAATCCCTTTTCATATCAATGATTGTGTTTGTTAATTTCTTGATGATCCGATGCAAACCTTCCACATTTATGGTGTCCCTTTCTTTGCCCTCAGCCACTTTGTTATCATTCCCACTACCCTTTTTAGATGACTGAGAGGCTTTCTTTCCTTTAGTTGTATGATGACATGTTGTGAGACTAATCATTTCATTCTCGAATTTTATTGCTTCATTGATAGCTCCTTGTAAAGTTTGTGCATTACATCTCTTGACCCACATTGCAGTAGGGATAGGGAGAGTGGAGATGTAGAATTCCATGAGCACCTCATCAGTAGGTCTAGCGGTAGCCGGGATTCTGTTGAACAAAGTATTGAACCAGATGTTAAAATCCTTGACCCTTTCTTTAGTATCCATTTTCAAATGGGATAGCTCTAAAACTAAGGCTGCACGTTTTTGCCATCATCAAACTTGTCTAAGAAGGCCTACTAAAAGGTAGCCCATGAGGTGATCGATCCTATTCTCAAGCTAAAGTACCATGTGGAAGCCAAACCAATCAGAGTAAAATGGAATAAGAGACATACCACATCCTCGTCGACTACCCCCAACATACGCATGGCTAGAAGGAAAGAGTGAATATGGTTATCAACAACATCTCCCCTCTCAGGGTTGAATTTAGGCAATACTCTTTCTGCATTCTTGGGTAAGGGATGTTCCTATGCAAGCAAGGGAGGGAGTGCTCTCAGAGGAGGTGGAGGTTGATTCCCACCTGGAAGAGGTGGTGGAAGTTGATTCCCACTTGGAAGGGGAACGTTAGCCATGTTATGGATAAGGAGGTTCTGGTTGAGGGTTTCTTCATTAGGGTTTTCCAAATCAGGCCAAGGATTGCCTTCATAAGGGGGATCCTCAAGAATATATTCCCAAGGAGTGTTGATACTTTGCAAGGAATCAAGGAGAATGTATTCAAGGGAAGGGGTTGCATCTGTCTCTTCGTTTATGTGATAGACCCTAGGATTTGTTTTTGTTGTTGGAGGTAAAGACTGGAATATAGGGGGATGTGATAGGGAACGAGTGTAAGCCCGAGTGAGTCTTCTGATTGGTTGCTCCTGAGCAACAAGGTACTCCCACATTCTCTTTTCCTTGCGTGACCCAGAAACAGGAATTAAAAGGGTCTCTCTTTCCTCGAAATGAGGCTCTTCCAAATGGGTGGAATGGTCTTATCAACCTCTATGATCCATACATTAATCCTTTTGAATCCATGCATGGAATTTATAAATGAAATCTTGAAAAGTTGTGGATGACGGTTCAGGTCCTCCTTCTAGCACAAATTTGTTGACATGGTGAATTTTCGTTATACCAACAAGGGGAACTAGCTCGATCGCAATCCCTAATTAGACTTACTTTCGTTTGGAGTGGCTAGTTCCAACAGGTTTTAAGGGACCCCGTAAACTATTAAATGCGTTGAAAGATTGCTTCTGGGAGGAAGACTTCAATTAAACCAACAAAATAAAATAGCTAACCTCTACGTATTGAATCCTATCTACACTTCTTATAACTACTCTAGTCTAGTCCTAACTATCCTAATCTATCCTGTAAGAGCATTTGAAAAGAGAGGTTAAACATCATATATAAATTATATGTCTAAACGAATCAATTACTGGTTCATATAAGAACAAGGTTGCATCAATTCTTAATTGCAATCCTATCATTCATACAGAAATACACATTCCTTTTATGGAAGTAAAGCTTGCAACTGATGTCTAACATGGTTTCAAATCAGGGACTGCTCATGAATTAACTATGATGAAGAATTACATTCAAACAACCAAGGGTAATTATAAGTTGTATTGTTATCAATATGCACAAAAAGAAAACACATTTGTATTTATGTCAGTAACAACACCCCATATCAAAACACATAAAATCAAAGGATCTTAAATTGAAAACAAAAGGCTTCGCATTGAACTAGACAGTCTCATTTATTCATAATAAATCAAAACTATTTTTCTCCAAAAAAAAGCCCTGCTCTTCTATCTGGAGGTAATACTTATACCTCAGGTCCTTGACCCTTCACCTTCCCCTATTCTTCTTAATATACTAATCGGAATACATAGATGTAAAGCCATCGGTGTCACTGGTAGCACTTGGAAGGCATTTCCTGACACTAGAGCACCTCATTTCCTCGGGAAAATAATAGATGTTGATTGGAAGAGGATGACTATGTGTCATCTCTTTATGATGAAACCCGGGTAATTTCACCTTCGAAATACGCAGGAAACACTTGGAAACATGACCACCAATGCTTGAAGTCAAATCTTTAAATAAAACATATCTATATATATATATATACACTCATCAAATGCATTCGTTCTTCGACCTCCCTTTCCTTCTCTAGTCTTCGCCTTTAGGGATAATCAACATCAGTCATACTTATGCAAATATGATAAAATTCTTGAAAAACACAAATCTTTCCTTCATTAAGTGTTTATAACATTAAAAGGAGCAAGCATGAAAGAATCACCCCCTCGTTTTTTTAAGCCATGCATTGATTAAGTCTTGTAAGCGAAAAATCCAATTTACACTGAAAATCATTACATAACACTAAAATCTAGACTTGAAAGATTATAAATGGGAAACTATACCCTATCAGGTCTTCCATATGGGGTTTTCCATTAGAAATCGCAACTACAACACTTTATCGAATACACAAGAATATATCGGAAAATCGACAATTGGGTCGTACAGCCGGACTTCAAAAATTATATACGAGAGCCTATAATTATGGGTGGGTCCACCAGATTGAAAATTTCTTTATATATGAACCATGAACACTGCCAATTGTGATTAGCGATTGGAGGGGGACCCAAAATACATATGAGCTAGGTTAATAATCCTTTCAGGTCCACAGTATAACACTCTCCTTTGAAAATCATCTCCTGAACATTTTATTGCAAATACAAACGAAAACACAGGAAAACCAATAGCCGCCCAAAACGCCGGACTTCAAATATTATGTATCCGGGCATATAATTATTTCCGGGTCCAGTCATCAACCCTCTGTTAACTGCATAACCCTCCGATCTCCGCCAATTACAATACGTGATCAGGGAAGGCATGCACGAAATATTTGTATATTGTGTTTAACAGTACTGCCAGGTCCGCAATTTATGACTTCGCTTTGTAAAAGCCCTGACTTCAGTGTTTTTCAATAACATAGGGATACATGGGAAAACCTGTGTCTGGCAATAAGGCCAGACTTGAAATATTATATGCCAGGATCTATAGTCATCGACGGGTTTGGGTGATAGCGGTATGCCTTATATATAGGCTCGAGACCCGGCCAATAGCGATATGCGATATGTCTCTGAACTCGATATATATATCAAATATGGTTAACAATGCCATCAAGTCTAAAGTATAGTGGTGTGCCTTTTATATAAGCCCCGATCCCACCGATAGCGATGTGCAATATGGCTCTGGACACGAAATATATGTATTTGGGTTGATAATGTCATCAGGTCCGGAAGAGGGCATTGCGCAGTGTTGATTGTGATAGGCAAAAAAAGGGGTGATTTATGCAAGTTTGTGAAGGTTTCTTTGTGTGTTGGAAAGGTCCTAATAGAGGAAATAAATGGAGGGTTAGGAAGCGCTAGAGATGAATCATGTGGCACATATCTAAAGAGGGGGGATCAACCATTAAAAATTGAATATTTGGCTTGGCGAAGGATTAAAGTCCCTAGGATAAAACAGGTCATTCAGAGGGATGCAAGATCAACTTCTAGGGGACCCATTCAAAATTGCTACCAGGGCAAATTTTAATAGGGTGGTGGTTGTGGCCACAATAGAGAGATGTTAAGAAGTTCTATCATTGTCTGAATTTTAAGAAAAAAGGAAATTGTGTTTTTTGCAAGGAGTTTGGACTATCGGTAGATGAAAGTTGAGTGTAAGAACCCACCTGATCTATTGCATCCTATTTAAATTATAGAATGGAATTGGGAGGTAATTTCCATGGACATCAAATTATCATGATTCCGTCATGTTTGTGGTTGACATGTTTAGCAAGGTAGTTATGATCCTCATCAAGGGGATAGTGAGATTGCATGGCGTTCCCAAAAATATCATTTCAAATAGAAATACCAAGTTGTCTTTCAGGTTTTGGAAGGAGTTGTTTATATTCTTTGGGACTAAGTTAGCTTTTAGTATGGTTTACTGCTCACAAACAGATGGATAAATAGAGAGTGTTAACAGGATTCTTGAGGATATGTTGATGATGTATGTCATGCGCCATCAGAGGAAGCGGGAAGAGTATCTTCCAATGGTAGAGTTTGCATCTAATAATGTGTACTAGGAACCCCTAATGATGAGTCAATTTTACGCTCTTTACGAGTGGAGTTTTAATACTCTCATTAGTGGGAGTGATCTAGTGAATAGGGTGTTGATTGGACTAGATATGTTGGATGAGATGTAGCAAGAGGTATGTTGTGAATGCTAAATTGATATGTGTTATAAATTTCCCTAGGAAACATGCTCCACTGGTTATAAGCATCATAGAACATCAAGGACAATGTTCCCTGAAGGGGGAGTGGTTTGACACAACCTCTAGTTGATTTTCCATGTAAAGAAAATAAAAACCAAGGTCATGGGACATGTATTCTAGGTTTAGTGGTGGGAAAAAATTATAGTGGGCATCACTTGTGGTTTAATAATGGCTATGGAAATTCACAAACACATTGGGAAAGGAAAAGATGCAATAATTGGCATTTAATTAAAATAATAAAAGGAAAATAAAGTCGAAGAGACCTAAATATGCATGCAAAGGAAATTAGAGAGAAAATGAAGGAAAATGAAAGAAAAAGGAAAAAGGGAAGGAGGAGACTAGACATCAAGGACAAAAAGGCATTAAAGAAGCAATTCACAACTTTTGGTCACTACAACTTTTTTTAGTTCAATTTCTAGATCTCTTCTTATACTCTCATACATTATTGCACACTTGGAGCGTTCTTGGAGAATCCTATCACTCACTTGGATTTGGAGAAACCAAGCAAAGGATAAGCGAGGAATTGGTGGACAATGCAGGAAGAAGGGTAGGTCAATAGCTACAAAAAGGATACCTTGCAGGTAGTAGGTTGCATGTGTGATTTATTTGTTGAGATTTGGATGCGTGGAATATACATTTTTTTCCTTGGTTATTTGTTTTCATTGGAATATATATTTTCCTAGATTAACAATGGTTTCAACCTTTCCTTGTCATTTCCTAGATATTCATGATGTAGTGGGTTCCTCATTTGGATTTCTGATTGGTTCTCAGGTTCCCTATAGCTATGAGTTGGGAAAGAATCTCTTGAGCCCTAGAACAACTTTGTTTCCCTAGAGGCTATGGGTTGAGATGGTAGTTCTCTCAAGTCTTGTAACAACTTGGGTTACCTGGAGGTTGTGAGTTGATACAATAGTCCTTGGAGCCTTGGACAACTTGGGAAGAGAGCAAGTTGGTTTGGTATTAGTGATTTTTATATCAATTAGTTGAAATCACTATGGTTGAGGGTTGAGGTGGTTTGGCCTCTAGAAGTCTTCATTGGTTCTATTTTGGTTTAACCCGTATGATTCCACATTCATTCTTGGAATATGGCATGGGGGGTGATTGGCTGCAAGAGATATTTGGTTAAACCCAATTTATGCTCGAGTGGTATGTTAATTTGGCTTTTTCATATGTTAACATCAAATATTTTCCTATTTTGATGTATGTGCACTTGTGCTAGTTATTATGTTGATATTATAGTTGAATTTTAATGATTTTATTTTGGTTATATGTTGGTTATATGCATGATTCTATGATGCACTCTTACTATGGATAATGTTAATTATTTCATGAGCTATATAATGGTTGATGAATGCATGACCTAATAGTTGTTGTTGCAACTAATTTAGGGGGAATTGGACCTTCTTTATCATTCTTTGATGAAGTTTGAAAGTTTATGATCAGATATGAATTCATGATCTATAGCTTCTATGTTTGTCATATGTTTGAAAAGATGTCTATCTTGTATTAGGCATGTTTGGGAAATATAGAGTCGTAGTATTAATTGTTTAGACTTGTTGTTGGTAAACAGATTGTCTCGGTAACTTAAGACAACCTAAGACCACATTACTGAGGATTAATAAGTCCTCCCGCTCTAGGTGTAAGTGTTGGTCCTTAGCACACCACGCAAGGTAAGCCTGTAATATAACTGTCAAATTTTCAATATGAAAATATAACAAGAGCAAGTGTGCATATTTTTGTTGTAGTAAATAGTAGTGGCATTCATAGGAGGAAGGAAAGCAATTGATGATATACAATTCCAAAGTTAGATTCCCACCAAGAAAGCCAACAATAACAAGGTACCGTGTCAATAAAAAGTGAATATAAGGAAGGTAGAAATATTAAGGAAAATAAAATAAATACATTGGTTTTAAAACAAAACTGCACTCTGGTTATATGAAAACATGTGCAGCAGGTGCAGACATGTTGATTCCACTCTATGCTGAAAAACAATGAATATTATATATCGGGACTGAAATTTGCCCAAGAGTAAGACATTAGGATTTTAGAGAACAACATACAATGTAAGGAAGGAAAAAATGTATCAACATACTAACATTAAAATTGTTCTTTGGTTAGATGAAAACATGTTCAACAGGTGCAGGCATGTTCATTCCACTCTATGTTGAAAAAAATTAATATTATATATCATGACTAAAATTCACGCAAGTGTAAAACGTGAAGATTTTAGAGAACAACATACACTGTTAGGAAGGAACAAATGTATCAACATAGTAACATAACACCTAAAGTTTCAATCACTACAGAACATGAATTATATCAATGAAATATAAGTCTTTGATCATGAATAACTCAAGATAACTCTTCTAGTAATTGTGTTGATAGTATCGATATTGGAACACAACCCTAAAGAATTTAATGTCTAAATATGATCAAGCCTCGAATTAAATTAAATATAAATGCAAATCGCAATAATAGGAAAAACATAATAAACAAAAGAGAATCGCTAAGACTAGTCTTCAAAATTAGTAATAAAAGTTGTGTATCATGTACAATCATTTTCGGTGTCTTTCAAGTTTCTTCCACACTGCTAACCACCCCTTCTCGAATGAGAAAACATGGGTTTTATACAAATGTATTGATAACTATTTTAAGTAATTGTCTATAAAACAAATACATATTTCAGAAATATTTACAAATAGTTTCCCCTCTTTCATAAATGGCTTAAAACATTAATCATTAATTTTTTTCGTTAACTAAACTTAAGACCTCCATGCACATGGGCTTGAATGGCTATAACATTATGCTAATACAGTTTTCCATAATCGTAGATTATCCGAGATACAATCCTTCCCTAATGAATAACCTAAGTAACAAGAAAATGGGAATTAGTTTCTTAAGTAATCAGAAAACAAATTGTAAATGCGAGAAACATATTTCTCTTATCTCGTTCCCAAAATTTGTCTCCATAATAATGGAGGAAAATCTAAATAAAAAACCATTACGTACCTCATATTTTTCACCACAGTAAACGTAGTTAAGTTTTCTAAAATATAACTAAACCCTATGTAAATTCTTATAAATCTTGTGAAATCCATTTGGAACCATTTCCACCTAAAAGAAACCGATTAATATGTGTGCATTCAAGATTTCATAGTAAACCGTCGTAAATCCTCCTCAACGTGCAAATAAAGTTCTAGTTTCTAAAACATATTTCTCATGTATGAATTTAGGCATGTAAATATAAACCCTCAACGAGAGCATTAATGAAAATATTTTTGAGAAATGAATTTAAGGTGAAGAAAACCCTAAATTTTTTAGGTGGCTCCATAAACCTTTTACAAATCTGAATGCAATTTCGAATTATATTTGTAAAGGCATTGAATTTTACAGAAATCATGTAATTATCTCGAGATGAGAGCCATATTTAATCAAGGTTTAATACTTCTGGTTGCATGGAGCATTGGAGGGAGGTTTAATGACCATTTGAAATGTGATGAGATCTTATGATGATCTTCATTTATTCAGCCAATGGTCATTCTCATTTAATCCGATGATATTCATTCCACATAAAATGGTAAGGTGGTGGTGAGTTAACCTCCCTTATAGGCCCGATGACCTTATTATAAATGAGTGGGGCCTCATATTTAATACCATAGTATTTATATTTAATATCAGTTCTATTAGAAACTTAGTATAATGTTTATATTACAATTAATTTTATTCAAAACTTAATATAAGTTTATATTTAATATGAGTTTTACACAAAACCTAATATAAAGTTTTTGAAGCCTGTTTTCATTTTAATAACCATTTCAATACTAAAACCTCCATTAAATCTATTTAAATTTCAAATAATTTTTTTTTTAACAAAGGGCTTAGATATCTAAAGGTAAAGGTAAAAGTTAAATGGTGAGTAATTCATGGTAAGACCGATGGTGATATTATATATATAGGAATCAAAGGATTTGCACCCCCATTTTGTGAACAATGTCTCCTTATTTTTAGGGTTCTCATTTATAGCAATAATTATTTAATTATGTTTTAGCCACATCTACTAGTTGGAATTATTTAATATTCTAATCATTTGTATTTTGAATTTTATGTCATATATAGAATCAATAATAATAATTAAGTACTTCATATTCATATTTATAATACGACATTTCTTTAACATCACTTAGCTACAAACCCTACTTATTTTTATTCTAATCTCTTCTACTGATTTCCCTTTTGTATTTTAGGAAGCATTTTCAATCACAGGAGCATGATAAGGAGTCAAATGACAAGGAAACATAAATAAATTCCCTCAAAGGAGACCTAGTTCTAAGGAGGGTCATTTTGGTGAAAGCACTTCTCATCATCTCAAACCTAATTCTAGAAGGTTTTATGTAGTGGTTTAGAGGCTAGCCTAAAAAAGTGACCTAGATATTACAACTCCATGCATAGACCATGGAAATTTTGGTTATAACCACATGAATGAAGGAATTGTGGCTATGGTTGAGGCCTTCCAATTAGATGAATAGTGTGTCATGGGTGCAGTTGGGTATTTAAACCTGAGAGAAAGAAGTTCTAGCTCAAAATCTGATCAATAGAGGTTGTTGGATGACTTCTATGTGATTTAGTGTTCATGTCTCTAGTTAGTCGACCCAACTTCCATAACTCAAACTTGCAAGTCGGGTCATATTCTAGTGACACTCAACTCATGTTTACCCTAGATAGATTTAAAGGAGGGTAAATGTGTGGTGGGGCATTACATTTGGAAGACCACTTTAAAAAATTTCAGTTTTGTTTGTATGTTTAGTGATTGCTTTTGGGCTTTGCATCACCTCAACAACTTTTACGTGTGTGATGGACGCCATTTTTTACTATTCATTAATGAATTTGTGATTTTATACATATATGGTTCTAGTATTTATAAGCACCTAGGATGAGAATGTCTAGCATGTCAAGATAGAATTTGATAATTTGAAAAAGGAGAAGTTATATGTGAAATTGTTGAAGTGTGATTTTGGAAAGACTTTAATAATATACTTGGGTTACATTGTAGGGGGTAATGAACTGAAAATAAATCCCTATAAGGTTGAAGAGATTGTGAATTGGCCCAAATCTACATCAACAATGGAATTTAGAAGCTTTCTAATGGTCACTGAGTATTGGAGGAAATTTGTTGCTAACTTTTCATTTATTCCATCTCCTTTAAATTCCTTGACTAGTGTGAAAAATGTATTTTAGTGGTGAGGCAAGCCACAAAAAAGCCTTTGATACATTGAAAGAAAAATATTATCACAACACCAATGCTAACATTGCTAGATTTGCAATAGCTATTTAAGATAGAGACCAATGCAAGTCAATAGGCCATGGGAGCTATTTTGTTGCAGTAGCATAAACCCATCTTTGATCACTCTAAGACCCTTTCTAAAGTTGTTGTTAATTATCATAAATATGACAAAGTGTACTCTGCTTTACTACAAAGTGTTAAAAAATTGAAGCTTTACATAATGGGAAAGGAAATGATCATACATATTTATCATAAATTATTACAATATTTGTAGTCGAAAACTAAGCTACAACAATGGAGACATTTTAGGTGGATGGGTTTTCTTCAACAATGACATTTAGTAATCAAGTACAATAATGGTGTAAGTAACAAGGTGGTTGATATGCTATCGAATCTTCTAATTAATGCAATTTTTGTCTTGTATAATTGATTCCAAAAATGGATAATTATATGGGCTCATTTAGCTTCCTAATT
>APFE031459431.1:81122-105465 GCA_000404065.3 Pinus taeda | reverse complement strand
AGGAAGTTCTGGGCTTTCTACAGGAAGTTTTAGGCTTTCTATAGGAAGTTTTGTATTTCTATAGGAAACATCCTATAGAACCTTCGGGCGAGCCAAAATCAATTTTGGAGGGGAATCTCAAGGTTGGAATCTATTTGTTAGGCCTGCAGCCACACCTGTTTCCATCCCTCACCTTTCTCCATCAATTTTTTCCACCTCATTGTGCTTCTACAGGAAGTTCTTGTAGAAATTACAGAAGGCTGGAAATGAATTGTAAAAAGGCAGTTTGGCGAACATGATAGCTTCCTAAAGGGTTCATAAGTCCTCCTACATTCTTCAAATCCCTCCTCCATAATTTCCATGTCTGCATCATAGCCCAAGATCATTTTTCTTACCATGCAAAAAACTGCAGAATGCTTGGAAGCAAAAATACATAGTGCTGAAATTTGTTTTGTCCCTCACGTGAAAATCGTGCATCCATGTACAAAACTGTTTTACGGGGAGTTGTATAGGGATGATGGCAACATGCCTGAACAATCTCAGCCAATTCTGGTGCAAGGTTTCCAAGAGATCAGCCCCCATCACCTTCAGCCATTTTTGCATTCTCTCCATATTTGTGCATCCGTTTCAAAACCTGTTTCATGGAGAGATGCATATGGGTGATAGTAACCTACCCAAGTAGTTTCAGCCGATTTCAATTCACGGTTTCTGAGAAATTGAGCTATGTAATATGCCATTTTCAATTTTTCTCGATATCTATACATCCGTTGATCACAATTTTGTTGTGGGAGGTGCTTAATGATGATAGAAACATGCTCAGAAAGTTTCAGATCGATCTGATCTATCATTCGGGAGCAATGGAGAAAACAAGTTGTTGTCCTATGAAAATTTTGCGTCAACAGCATGAGGGTGAAAATTTGAACGTTGAAGCAGGCTCTTGCAGTGTAGATCTGGCCAGAGGATACCTACATAAGGAAAACAGCCATGAATCAACAACCAAGCCATCATGCAACCACAGAAACAAATGCATGCAACAGAAGGAAAGGCCACAACACCTCACAGCAACCACATTCGACTTCCAGGTACGTGACTAAACTGGTTCCTCTAATTGCATGAATGTAATTTGAAAACTGCATGAGCAATGAGATGGTTATGATTAAAAGAATCATTGACCAGCTAATTGGCGACCCTCATCCAGTTGAAACAGCGGTCGATGGGTGAATACGACACGTGTGCTCAGCCATCTCAGGAGGAAATCTGGAAATAGGTAGTGGTGATTTTTTAACCTTCAACATAATTGATGGGAGTGATCACAAGTAGGAAACATGATGTTTCGTGACAACACTGCCATATGCATGGGCCAGTGCACATTTTTCCCACCTCATCCCCTCACAACGAATCACGCCGCAATTAAAAAAATGCTCGGCTGAAACTCACACCACCTGCTATTCATTTGCACTTGCAACATCCTCAACTGAAGTATGCGTCCTCCGCTTCCAAAAAATGATTAACTAGTCGTCCTCCACTAGGTTTTCTACCTGTCTTTGATATTTTGTTGCGTATCGGGCTTGCTTAGAGGTGCAGTGGCATTCTACAGGAATCAGGGGGGTCTTCTACAGGAAGTATGGCACAGCTTTCCAGAGCAGGGAAGCCTGGACTTTTCCACATCGAATTTGGAGCTTGAAAAGAGGTACGCTCAGGAAACTGCTCTGCATATATTTATATAAGGTGGAGGATTAAAAACACAATATTGGGTTGAAAGTAAGGAAAGTGAAGCTTAAAAGACTGCCTGTGTTTTTTTTTCCTTCTTTGGGTTATACACAGTCTCTCTGTTTTCCTGCTCTGCATCCAAAATATGCCTTTTTCTTTCTCACATTCTTTTGAAAAAAGGGATGCAACCATGAAAGCCAACCTACGAGAAACCAAATTTGCAAGACTGCCCACTCTCTGAAGCAAAACATTGTGTTATAAATATTCTCTGTTCTGTCAAAGGTATTGATTTTTCTCAAAAACTGAGAAGCAAATTCAAGTTGGAAACAATTTGAAGAAAAAGTTGCAAATTGATGTTGTGAAAAAGAAGAACATGAGAAATTCCTGACTCCAAAAAGACAAACCTCAACCATTTCTCTATTTCTAGTTTTGAAAGTTTGTTTCCTCCCCCCTCACCTGAACATTTCCAGCAGTCACCACACATCATGATAGGGAGATTTTTAGAAATATGGCAAAGGAAGATGAGAAGGAAATAGAAAAAGAGGAAAAGACCAAAATGGAGAAAGAAGAACTCGAAACAAAGGAAGAAATCAAAATAGAAGATGAGAAGGAAGATCCAGAACAGAAAAGAAAAGGACTGAAGCAGAGAAGACAAAAACTAAACAAGATGAGAAGAAAGCCAAAACAGAGCATGAGGAAGTAAGATAACAGAGGCAGAGAGGACAAAAGAAGAGAAAACAAGAGGAAGAGACACACCATGAGATATCAGTGACAGCATGGAAACAGTTTCTAGAGGAAGCATGGAAACAATTTCTACATGAAGCATGGAAATAGTGCAGCAAAAGGAGAAATCACCTGAGATTTTGGCCAGGGAGGCAGCAGCTGTGCTGGCTGCCTTAAGTACATCACCAAAGAAAGAAGGGAAGTGAGAAAGGGAGACCCCCATGTACTTTAAGGCAAGAAGGAGGACATGGATAAAAGTGGGTAGACCCAAACCATAGTCAAAAGAGCCAATTACTATTAAGGATGCCATAGCTAAAAAAAAGGAGGAGTCTCCTTCAAAGATATCCATCACCTATGAATGAGGAAGCCAAAAACCTTCACTTGGAGAGAGAGAATTCAGATGATGGACTCAAAGACAACTCTACAGGAAGCTTAGAATTCTCTACAGGAAACTCGGGCTAAGCTAAGAGAGACCGAGAAATTGGAGGAAGAGGTGGCCAAACAATCACATGAAGAAGGAAAGACAAGGAAACATCTGATGAACAACAAAGAGAGGACATGCTGCCGGCTGAGGTTAAGGCACTAAAAAAACTGCTACAAAAAAATGAGCACAGGCAGTGGGAAGAAATAGAGAGAAAAGCATGGTTTAATGACCGAGAAGAGGACATCACTTCAGAAGCTTGGCATGATAGGGAGGCCACCAGGGCCATCAAAGATGAAGAGATAGATTGGTTACTCAGAGGATGAGCAACACTTTCAGTAGGGGGTGATGATGAGCCCCAAAAATGGATAATTATATGGGCTCATTCAGCCTCCTAATTTGACTTGATCCACCATTCTCATTAGTTTATTACATGTTTTTTATTATATTTATGCTAATAGAGTGAATTGGGTTATTCATTATGCCAACAAGTCTAATGGGTGTTTTGTGCAGTTTTTTGGTGAATTTTGAGACAAAATCAAAGGTTTTAATGAAAACTTGGTAGCGAAATTCGTGGAAGAACAAGGGAGAGGATTTGTAGGAAGGTTTCCCCTTCATTTATGGGCTCTTACCTTGAATTCTCCACCATCAGCTCGGAGTTCAAGGGCCACCACATCAATTATCACAAGGGCAGTCGAGCAAAGGCTAGTAAAGTTGCTGTTAACTGCAAGTTTTGGCAGCCGAGTCCCTAAAGTTTAGGAGGGTTGTTGGGTTCTTCAATTTGTATAAATAAGAAGGCTTAGCACCTCATTTCAGTTAGTCACTTTGTTGGCAGAAGTTAGCTAGATTGTAGTTCGATTTTAGTCATTTTTTAGGCAGTAGGTTAGCTATGCATTTCAGCACATTTTCAAGCTTTTTCTTGTGGACAGTTTTTGAGATGTAACTATTATTTCTTGATCAATAAATATGAATCCATGTTTGCACCAGCTCTGATATTCCTTAGGAGGCTATAGTTCTTGGGGTTGGGCCCATCTCAAGTGCCCAGTACCTCTTTTGTTTACCTTTATGTGTTTTTGCTACATTCTTAGAATAAAATCTGCTATTTAGATTTAAATCTTGTTTTGTTATTTATGTTGCTTTTGATGATTAAAAAGGATTTTCATGTTCATATTGATTTGATAGGTTAATAACAGAGAAGATCTTCAGAAAGAGGCTATCAAGCACCTCCGATCTGACCTCTCCCTCAGTGGGACCATGAGCTGGGACCAAGGTGACTTTGTTGCCGCCAAAAACATTGTCTTTGCTTCACCATGCAATTATTAGTGTTAGATTCTCATTTGCCGAAGTTGATATGAGTTGTGGTTGCATGATTAGGTTCATGATTGCCTAGTTGCCTAGTTATTTCACATGATTTCATTGCAAATAAACTTTTGTTCATTTTCTTTGTTGTTATCTAGGTTAGATTAGGTCAAAGTAATTAGGTCCTTGATTTTCCACATCTTTATTTGTTTAGTTTGAAAAATGACTTAAAGAGCACCTGTAATACTTCTTTACCTGCCCATACTCCATCAATCCCATCTGCTCCATCCTCCAACCCGAATTCTTGCCTTACGTTTTCCACGTTCACTCACTTTTCCCTAAATTACCATATTTTTGTGCAACATTGCTCTACCCCTCCTTGAACAAGTCCAACCATCCTCGCCACTCGTCAGCTCCATCCACCAAGCCCTGGACCTCCTCACACCCTTATCGCACCTCCATACCCACTCCTTCACCTTTCTTCCTCCATTAATCCTCCAAAATCCCCTTTCTAAACATCCTGTAGAAAATTACAGAACATCCTATAGAACCCCTGCAGACTTCCTGTAGAAGCTCACAAAAGCGGTCTCTTGATAGCCAAACTCTCTGAAACTCTCTGGAAGGGTGATAGGGACCCCTTAGGCCCTCTCCAAACCTTCTCGACCTCCTGCAAGTATTTCCTCTCGCCAATCCACCTCTGCCCAGTCAAAAACAGTTATATCACATCCATGATAATTCTGACAACTTATTCAAAAATACAAAAAAATGTTTTCTTCAGGTTTTACTATAGAAGTAGCTTAGACACATGCATTTTACCTTCCTAGAAGTCGATGAAATCTCTTCCAATAGTTTGCATCCTCTTTCTTGCATCAGTAGGGCTAGTTGGTAAAATTAGGATTTGCATTTCCTTTCAGCTTCTCAGTTTCTTTTCGCAAGTAGATTAGCTTCTTTTGAGTTAGCTTCCATCCATCAGTTAAAAAGCTCATTCTCAGAGCTCATAGAAGTTGGCTTAAGCCCCTAGTGGACTTGTGCCAGCTGACCAAGTGATAGCTACGGCAAGAGCTAGTACTTGTGCATACAGCACCATCGCCTCCAAGTTTGTTACAAACTACCGGGTTGATAAAAGTAAAGAAGGGAGTCCCAGGAGTTGCGGCATTATTGTTACAATACTAGAGCCCACCAATAATGATTCTTTAGCACTTGACAATAATGTTAAGTAGTATGTTAGGGATGCAAACTTTAAGGATGTGTTGAGAGGTTAACTCCTGGTTCACAAGAGGATAGTTACTATTGTCAAGGTAAGTTATTCTATCATGTTAATAAATTATGTATTCCAAAGGAAAAAGGCACACATATGATTAGAGAAACCCATACATTTCATATTTTAGGGGATTTTGGTGTACGAAATATTGTAACCCATTTGCAGAGATTTTCCTATTGTTTTCAAATGAGAAAAACAATATCCAACTATGTCAAAGGGTATGTGTTTTGTGCCACTAGAAAACCCACTAATATAAAATTGGGTTTTTATAAGCCATTTCGAGTCCCTTCTCATCCAAGGGAAAGCGTCTATATGGATTTCATAGGAGGTTTTCCTATGTCCAAAAAAGGTGGTGATTACTTGTATGTAGTTGTGGATCTATTTAGAAAAATGTGCATTTTGATTCCTTGTAAGGTGCAAGTGAAAAAATAAATAGTCTATGCAATTATTCTTTTAGCACATTTGGGTTCTCTTCAGATTGCCTGCTTCTATTATATCAAATTGGGATTCCAAATTTTTGGGAGAATTTTGGTCAAGCTTGTGGAGATTTATGGACAGTAAGCCGAAAAGAAGTATTGCTTTTCATCCACATATTGATGGACAAGCCAAGGTTGACAATAGGACCAAGGTACATTTTCTATGAGGATACTACAACAAACATCCTAAGCTTTTGGATGAACAACTACATTATGCACAACATGCCTATCATTGAGCATTTCATTCGTCTACACAAATATCTTTGTTTGAAATTTATTTTGGGTACATGCCAGCATCTCCATTGGATTTGGTTTTTGGGAAAGATGTTGTTTCTGATAAGAAGAGAGATGAATATAAAGCCCAAAAATTCATTTAGAAGATCCAGATGGTGCATTAAGTAGTGCAGGAATAGTTGGAGAAGTGTCAAGCCTAATATAAGGCTATGCATGTTAAACATAGGGTGGATCATCATTTTCAAGTTAGTGATTGAGTTTATCTTCATATCAACAAAGTTACATTAACAAGGGAAGGTAAGAAGTTCAAGCCAATTTGGTATGACCCATTTACTATTTCAAATAATATTGTCACTAATGTTTTCCAATTATATATACCAATGTATATGTAGATTTATTCAATTGTGGATGTGGAGAACCTGAAATTATATGATCCACGGATAATCATATATTATAATGAGAGTATTCAAGTTTTCTCCATTAATGATTTTGCTTCTTTGTATTTGAATAAGTTGTCAGAAGATGTCAATATTGCCAGGAAGACGAGGACTTCACCCAAAGGAAATGTGGATAATATTCAAGTGGGTCTTAAGGGAATGAATCCAAGAAAGGCACGGTCAATCAAGATAGGGAAAGCAAGGGAGAAACACCCTCACCTATTTTATGACTAATTTAACTTTTGGTGGTTTAAAAACTTTTTAGTGAGAAGGATTGATCCATGATGATCTAGAAACGCCTAAAATTTAAAATCTGCAAAACTATATCGAAATAACATCATTGCAAAGATCTCGATGAGATGATTCCAATGTAACTTGAATCACCTCGAACATAGTTCATATGCAGAATTTATGACAGTTAGAAAATTTTGAAGAACACGCAAAAAGTCAAAATTGTTAGGACATGTGACAAAACCTTGAAGTGACATGTTGTAATATGGATAGGGTGACCTGGAAGATATAGAATGATGTGGCATATATAGAAGTTGACATGTTGTAATGAGTCAATGTTGATGTGGTAGGCATAGGGTGACATGGCAATGATTGAACACATGACATGGTCAAATGCCAAAGTGACATGCAACCCAATCAAGGGCTGCCAAATGGCACCATGGAATGTAAAAAATCGGATGTGGTTGATGGTTCAATTGATCGACATTGGCATGATTCGAACACGTCATGTCTAAGAAAGTGACCAATAACTCCACTAATGAGCAACGAGCTGGTAGTCGAAAAATAAACAATATATTTAATATTTAACATTTTGTTATAACTACATGCAAAAAGGGCATGTATGGCTACAGGTTTGGCCCGCAACCTCCCCGTCAACCAATAAAATTACCAATACACATATGTTTTTTAAGTTCATAAGAATATGCACGTGGGCCACATATTGTTCATTGGTTGGACTATGCAACGTAAGCACTGGAGGGAAGATATTTTATATATGGTATATACTATGGTTTGGGTATAATGCACCGGTTATAACGACATACCATATATAGCATATGGTTAAAACCACAACTTTAATACATGCTTTTAAGGTAATATGCCAATGAATGAGGGCAAAAACCTCTGGGTCTACGGACCCTCAAACCTATATATGTGAAAAGATTTGCCACTAGACTAACATGATTAGCATTTTCCTTTTGGAGATTTTTGAAAAGAGTTTTGTGAGGGGTTATTATAAGCCTTTTGTAAATCTATCTCTTAAAAAGGTGGTTTTAGAGATTGGGGAATTGATGCAATTTGAGTCATTTTGTATCATAATTGAAGAAGTCACATTGGATAAACTCTGTTATTAATTTTATTATGTTCTTTTATTTTTATTTTAACTATCGTTATTTTATTTCTATTAAGATATTTTAATAGCTTCCTCCGGAAACTTAGTATTTCTCATTATAATTTAAGTTTGATAAATCATAGACTTGCAATCAAAATATCCTAATCACAATTGATTCCTTTTCAGCGGGGATTATTGAGCACAACATTGACACATGTTGAAATGAGAGAGTCAAGTCCATATTAAAAGCTCCATTTTCTACAGAAATCAATCTGATGCATATTGCGAGACCACCATCTAAATCAATTGTGGCTCTTTTTCATTAACAAAGGAATGTATCATTTTAATACCTTTCAAATACTATTGGAATAAAGACGGGCTGCGGGGCAGCTAGTCCCTGCCCCAGCCCATCAGCAAATTACATGATCCCGAAGAAAACCATGGCCAGATTCCCTGCCACTGAGGTCGTTTTCTTGCGAAGGCATGAGAACAAACAGGTCTAGAACGGAGTTCATCCTCCACATTGGACGACCAAGATCATCTGAACCGTTACCCTTCGTTCTCTTCCGTACGGTTGCCAACTGTTTCAGGACAAATCTCCAACACTACAGCAATCGATGCAAAATGTCAATTTACAATAGACAGAGAAAAGATCGAATACCATCCTTGAAATTCATCACTCTGTTTTCAACTGAACCATGCATTTATTATCCAAGCTTTAAAAATGGGCAGTACCATTTACGAATCTACAGAGCATTGGGACACGGTTCGGCTCATAGAGCCGAGAAGAAGAATATCAGCAACATGGGTATTTATCTATCTATAGAATATATCACACTCTTTACAGAGGGATGACAAGGGCCATAACCAAATTATACAAATTTGCAGTCTGCATGGTTTGATTGTTCAGTCACTGACTTTTGGCTGAGGCGGTGACAACTGCAATAGGTGGAACAGCGGGCTGCTGCAACAAAGATTCATGATCAAGCTCGCCTCTGCTGCCGCCATTCAAGCACCAGGAATGTATTCAGAGTTATTTTCAGAAGTTTTGGTACTGATCTACGATAACTTATATAGAATTCTGGTACTGGTCATAAAACAAATACGAAATATAGTGAAATAGAACATAGGATTGCGAAATAAATTGAACTGCTGCGAGGTTGCAAAAGTCTATCCGAATTGCCAATTCGAAGGGGCAACGTTGTAGAAGGTAAACAGAGCGGTGCTCAGAGCTGCAGTATTAGTGCCATAGCCAGTGCTGTATAGATCACCATATCCACAAGCGCTCCCTGATACAGCACAGAGAACAAATGACTACTCTTTCATGAATAGAAACAAAAACAGTAAAATGTAATCAATTTTTCAAAATCTCTTGGAGAAAGTCGAAGATGTGGATACCTTTTTGAGTTGGCACCGTTGAGAGTGAAGCCAGACCAATGGTTAGCTAGAGAAAACGATAGAGACATCGGAGCATACTAGTTAGTTTACTAAACCATTCTTTCCCATTTGAAAAAACCATTCGTAGACGAAGATGAGACGTATCCTTAGGCGATATACATGAAATCACCACCCGGCTATTGAGTAATGCTATTTTCCCATTCGCTGAGCAAGGCTATTCGTTCCTCAATTCAGAAAAGGCAGGCTATTCTCCATTTGTTCGATTCCACCGCACCAATCAATACTTTGTCGGGCGAATTCGGTATAGCTTAGATCTATCATAAAGGAGGGATAAAGCGCCCATGTTTATAGTTATATATAATTAGGCGCAGAGTAATTTTTTATAAATTATTATTAATGAGATTGGTCTCCATCAGACCCGACCTCTACTGCAGATATCGGCTGCGTGTGAGTTAAGATTGGTTGTTCCCCATGAACCATTGATCAGAGTAATGCATGCTTCTGTTATTAGATGCGAATCTTATGAAGAACGAGCCACAATTAGGTAACCAAAGGAACACATGTCCACATATGTAATAACCCAAATAACACTTGCAATGACAATTATATGTTGAATTCGAATGTAACCACATTTTTTATATTTCTCAAAAATGCAAGTACCCAAGTAACACTGCAAGGACATTTATAGGTTGAATGCGAATGTAGCCACGTTTCGTATATTTTGCATGCAAATATTTTATGGTCGACTCTCCATTGGATAGAGCCATAACACCTGGCTTGCATGCTCGCTTTCATGTCACCAACTTTATTGTAAAAGCCCAAAACAATTGTCTTCGGTCACGATTACAGATCTCCATGATAAGTGGTCTTCCAAGGGGCGCCTGGGGTTTGAACCTCTGAATTTTTGCTTGGCAAAACAAATCTAGCAGGCTTTGCTGGATGAATGTTCTAAATTAGTTGACGGATGTATAGTAGCCAAATGTTAAAGAAGAGATCAAAGAAAGAGATCATTTAGGTTACTTAAATATCGGTCTCGGACATTCGAGTTTTTTCCTACGTCTGTAAGAAGATTTATTTCCTATATAATTACAGAATCCTTTGGCTCCCTTTTATGCATATTTTTCCTATTCTCTTCGACTGTTGTCGTTGATTCTTCTTATAATTTTTGGCGTGGACAGCTTTTGCAGAAGCGATTTCGATGGTAAGAGCAGATGATCAAGCCCTTTCGGTTAGTCTGCAAATTTAATGCTTTCTTTCTATAAATTAAATTGTTTGGTTGTTTTGTACACTTTTCTACCCTGCTTTCTTTTTGCCTTCTATAGCTCGGTTTCTTTGGAGATTCAGGATGACAGGGTTCAATCCAAAATTGTCGGAACAATTCTCCGACGTTTGAGTTTGTTCCCTAGTCAGAACGCCGTCGAATGCGTCTCTTCTATGAAAACATAGCGAATTAGTGCTAGTTAGGGTGTGTTTCTGTATTCTGCTGTGGAAATCATGTATGATCTGAGATCTATTATCTCCGCTCCCAAAACAAAGCGTTAAATAAACGTTAAACAAATAATCAGTTCAACAAGCCTATTTGCGACTGGACAAGAGCAAGAACTTAACCAACATAGTAACATACTCAGATCCAATAAACCAAGGGTATAAACCTGGGTTTGCATTCGTAGGTTGGAGGGGCATGTGCCTTTCTAGTTTCCTTTCAGACCTACTAGATTTATAGAGAGGTGTTTTTAAGGCTCAGAAACGATTCCAAGTCTCTCAGATGTTGTATAGAACTAGGAATAAAAAACAAAAAATGGAGAATGAATTTCATCAGGTTTTACTTAGTGGATTTAATAAAAAAAGAAGTAAGAATGCTGGTTTTTAAGAATCAGAGGTTCTTTGGGGAAGGTACTGCTATTCTTGCAGGAGATGCACTTCTTTCACTGGCCTTTGAGCACATTGCAGTCTCCACAAACAGAACTGTTCGGAGCGATAGAATTTTGAGGGTGATATCTGAATTAGGTAGAGCAAGAGGCTCTGAAGGGGTTATGGGTGGCCAGGTTGTCGATATTGAGAGCGAAGGGGATCCTTCTATTGACCTTCAAACTCTCGAGTGGATTCATATTCACAAGACTGCAGTTCACCTGGAACAATATTTCGCCATGTCTGCTGTCGGTAGTGCCGAGGCCCTATGGGTTCAAGCTCGCCAATCCACAGTTAATGGGATCGACCCTGCCGAGCAGCGCCTCAATGAGCTGGGATACAAGCAAGAGCTCAGAAGAGAAATGGTGCTCATCTATTTTCTTGCAATTTCACTTTCTTTTCTTGCAATTTCGCTTTCTTCTCTTTGTTTTCTTTTTCTTCTTTTTTACCTGCATGAAAGCTTCTGTGATTAGAATTAACTTGTTTTTTTGTTTAACCAGCATTGCAAACACCTCAAATTTCTGATATAATGTTTTATTGGATAAAGAAATAGTTTCTTTCGAAATTAAATCTTAGAAATAACTTTTTTCTGTTTAACCAGCATTGTAAACAACCTCAAATTTTTGATATAATATTTTCCTGTAGCAGATCTTTTTCCTGTTCAGAATTTAACAGTGGTGTATTGAATTCTGTTCATTGTTTTCTATTCATAATTGGAACGGCTACACCATGTGCTATCTGTGGTTACAGATGCATGGTTGTATGACTGCTATATACAGTAAAATGGTATTCAGAAATCTGATATCGTATCATCGTGAATTTGAAAAACAATACACCAATGAAGAAGGAGACGTCTACCTTTAGTATGGCCTAACAAAAAAATATTGCAGATGATTTTATCGGATACCATGAATTGTAAAAATTCATATATGCCTAGTTTTTCAACTGACAAACAATTTCTTTGTGAAGTAAATTACAGGCAAATAGTTCGTGCTGATAGCTGCTCCGTTTGTAGATGCCGCAGAGCCAATTCCAAGAGTCCTCTCGCTACATCTTCAACTGGCGATAGAAATTTCCTATAAATGATTCAGCCTTCACGTATAGTTCGTCGGTGACTACCAGGCTGCATAACACTACAATGCTACCGAGAACACAGGCGACCAGGTTCAACAAGCACCGCGCACCTTGGGGAGTATAAGAGGAAATTTGGTGGCAGGTGTAGGCGTGCATGTATGGCAGATGGCAGGCGTGGAGGCGTGGAGGGACATAACATCTGTCCCCAACGTAACCTAGGCGATATCCTTAATGTAAGCCAATTAACATTAAATGTTAACCAACTAATGCTATCCCAAAGATAGCATTACTTCACTGAGGCGAACCTGTACCAATTTTCCAAATGCTTTTGGAAAATTTTCCTAAGTTATACCTCGTACTGAGGCCAAATAAGACGATCGTTCCATCCATTGGCTGCGTGTATCGGCAAACATAAAATTTAATAAAATGTATCGGCAAACTTTGGTTTAAGCTGAAATAAGTTTATGGATTTCTGTGTCGAACTAATGCTATTGGGTAAAACCGATTACTATAGTCCCTGCCAGCCCGAAGGGCAGGGACTAATAAAGTCGTAAAGAAAATAAAATACCAACCTTATAATGCTCGAAACTTGAAAAATTGAAATGGATATTAAAATTACAAATTTTAGCATTTAAAACTTTTGATGGTTGAAATCCACTAAGAACTTTTAGTGATCATAAATGTTTGTTTATTCTGATAGTTACATCAATTGGAAGATAGTTGGATGACCAATAAAAAGTAATGATTAAACAAAAACTTGTTTTCTGAACCAAAGTTTACATCACCATACCTAGAGCGTCGACAAACTTTAACTAAAAATAAATTGCAAATGTTTGTGTCATGGAATTGTTTTTCTCACCCTTTTTGTTAGGTGAGAGATGAACAGTGGTGAGTGATGAATGGACTATTCATCGTGGGTTTTAAAAGATGTAATTGAACCTTCGCACATCACCTTGTGAAAATGAACATGGGCATATTGAACATGGTCACAACAAACTTGCAAAATTGAACTTGGGCAAATCAAATTAGGGTGTCATTATGTTACAGTTTAAAACAAAATATGACCGGAATGATTATAAATAAAACCTTCGTAAATAAAACTTATGGATTGAAATGGAATTTACCATCAAATCAAGCTACGACAAATATGAATGGAGAGACATCTGCAATATCTGTTTATAAAAGTCTTCGATAAACCTCCCAATTGGATTAATTGAACATATAAACCATAAAATCTTTTGATAATATTCATAAGCGAGAATATAGGTAAGTATCATTATTCAATAGTCCTATGATATTAGATTTGCACAAATACAATAACCTTTTTGTTTGCAGAAATAATTAAAAAATTCTTCATCTGAGAATTGAAATTGATATTTTTAGTCTATACATATTAAGTTGAAGTCTTTTTGCATTGTTATGGTTTTTCTTTTGGAAATTTTTGATTCGGATCATCCATATTATTATGTGTTTTTTGTGGACGTTTTGAATCTTAAAAAGGATTCATTTTCAGGACAAAATTGAGTGATAGTTTTCTTTCCAGTAACTGATAAAATTCCTTTTATTTTTCTGGACTGATAATTAAGCCAATTACTCATCAAGGATTATGAATTGTAATCCATTATCCTATGCAACTTCATGATACAAACATAGAGTGAAAATAAAACCCCATGATTTACAAAGAAAATCTTCGCCAAGATTAAATTCTTAGAGAATGTGATATATTGAACTCCAATTGATGCATAAATGTATTTAAAAAAAACAAGAAACTACTATGCTCTCTATTCTCAAGATTACGACGATGTGCTACTAGTTTTATTGTGATTGATGCATAAATGTATTTCAAAAAACAACCAAGCAACAACTACCATGCCCTCTATTCTCATGGTTACAACTATGTGCTACTACTGTTACAACAATTTTTATCTCCAGAAATATAGAATGTCATTCAATACATCCATAGAAATAATTTTACAATCTTGGAATCATTAAGATCTCTTGAGTAGGAGTGCGATAGAGCTATAATTAATTCAGTAATAATTCCAATTAATAAATATGGATTCATATTTAAAGAATCTGTTGTTGTAAATACCAAAAGTGCAATTAAGCTTGAGTTGAAAGAAAATCCCCTATAGCATAGCAGCAACAAAATAACATCTAATCACAACAATACACACATCAAGGCAGCATGGACTCACATTATCCAAAACAATTTTGAAGAATTAATTGAAACCATCCAAAAAAAACATCTAATCACAACAATAGACACATCAAGGCAGCATTAAATCATCCAATAAAATGGATGTATGGAGGTTGAAACAAATGAAACTGTAGGTAATGAATGAGAGTGTGAGAGAATGAAATAAAGCCATGTGGGAAGAAATTTCTATTTTGAATTTTTTTTAATTATTGTTTACATTTTTCATAAGCCAATTTAAATGACCATAATTATTACCATTTGTAAAGACAATACAGGGGTGGAAATTTGAAACTGAGAAATCATTGGCCAACTTTTAATTTCATTCATTAAATTTTGTATATAATTAAAAATATTCTTAGATTTAATTAAATAAAAAATTTGTGAAAGAGAATTATGAAATAGACCATGCATAATTAAGTTTCTTTTCTAAAAACATATATGGTTGTAAGTATAATTTATCGTCTATTTTTTGATTTTCAGGGTTAAATTTAAATAGTTTTTAATATAAAAATATATAATAATTTTTTTTATTGGGAAATCAAAGTAGTAATAGAGAATGCGACTTTGGCCAGGTAAGAAATCATAAATGGGTAATATAATTAGGAGTAGTCTAACTAGGGGAGAAATTGCCCAGAACCTTTGTCGATCGGAAAATTTTCTAACTCCGGCCACCAGCATCTTTTTCCGTCAAATCTCAATGTTCGTCCCTCCGTATAGGAATGCCTAGCAATTCGATGGCGATGTGACATTTCTGTGGATGTTCATACATCGATAACATTGATGGTCATATATTTTCTAGCTTGAACACCTTCATGGCTCTCGCCTTTTTCCCAACAACTCTGACTCCCGCATTAATGCACATCGCCTAGATATTTGTTGCTTACCTTCGAGGCGCGGCAACAGTCCCTATATTTCAAATTTCAAATTTGAGTTTTGAGCATGGAGCAAACTGCTACATGAATGCCGAAGCCTGGGAGGTCAGCTTCCTGATATGTTTCTTCCTTTTTCTTTAGAGGTGGGTGTTGTTCGATGATCTACTACATTCATGACAGGAAGAAATATCTGAACAGAGTGATTTATTCGTTCATCCCTTCTTTGTTTTGGTGCTGGATGTTTCCTCCACAGACCACTAAGCATGATGAGAAATTAGGCGTAATTTCATTGAAATTTTACCAAATGGTAAAATAGTCAAAATTGCATAGAAAGGCGTGCGACAAAATCTTCAATGTTGAGGCCAGAGATAAAGAAATGAAATGAATACGCGATTCAATCCCATTATTTTTGTTTTTGAGGTATTGGTGAGAGTTTGATTTTGTGTTTTAAGGGGTTTTTGAAATGTTGCAGTAACCAGAAATGACAGTGATGCCGAACTCTTAGGGAATTGGGTTTATAAATTTCATGGCACTCTCTGGCTAGAGTGTTATGTTGCTAGTTTTGGGTCACTAGAAAATGCTAGAGTTGAAGAAGGAACCAAGAGGGTGCTCTCTGAAAATGAATTCTCATGAGCATCATCAACAACATCACGTAAAGGGAGGAGCATCGGTGTCATGGAGGATGAGTTGCTCTCAGTATTCTCCAGGTATGGTGCATTCTCCTGATAATTGTGTTTACCATTATTGATTTTCTTGGAGTCATGATTGCCATTACACCAAAACCCGCAAGTGTTAGTAAACAGACACATCACTAGTGTTAAGCACATGCCATGAAACACATCGGGAGCTTTGACCTTCTACGCTGCCATTAATGAGGAGCCAACAATCTCCCCCCCAATGCAAGCCCAGTGTGTTTCTAACTCGAGAGCTCTAGCACTGATACCACTTGTTGGAGTCATGTCGTTACACCAAAACCCACAGGTGTTAGTAAACAGACACATCACTAATGTTAAGCACATGCCACGAAACACACAAGGAGTGTTGACCTTCTACATCACCATTAACGGGGAGGTTATTAGACCAGAGCATACATAACTCACAATGGATTCATACTCAGAGACTTAGATGGTAATAGTAGAGAATAATTTAGAGACAAACAAATGGAGAAACAAAAAAATTACTCAGTCAGAAACAATGGAATAGATAAAAAAAATCATCGGAGAACAAAAATCACTTTGAATTACATAACAAGCTTGGGCCTTGGCTTACTTTCCTTGGCTAGAGAAATTACAAATTTATAGAGGCAGAAGAAGGACCTAGAATCATGTATGTGATTCAGATGGAGATCTAGAATGATCTAGAAACTAATGGTGGTGTAGAAAGATCTAGAATCCTGCATGAATTTGATTTCACACTTAACATTATCCCACTTGAAGCCAAATAAGTGTCATCACGTCACATTGAGTCCTACCATGCCTCTACACAACTCATGTTTATTTCGTGGTAGAATCTTAGTGAGCATATCAGTAGGGTTCCTATCTGTATGGAATTTTTCCAAGGATAATTATTCTTCCTCCAAGACATGCCAAATCCAATGGTACCTTAAGTCAATGTGCGTGGTTTTTGAATGAAATGCCAGGTTTTCCACCAAGTGAATGGCACTCTGACTATCACAATAAACACATACTTGTCCTACTTTATTCCTATCTCTCCTGAGAATCGCTGCATCCACAACATCTCTTTACAAGCTTCTGTTGCAACTATGTACTCAGCTTCTGTTGTAGAGAGGGCTACTATTCTTTGTAGCCTTGACACCCAAGATATTGTTGCACCTACAAATGTATACAAATAACCTATAGTGGACTTTCTGGTATGCATATCTCCAGCCATATCCGCATCTGTAAATCCTTCAAGCACAATCTCATCATGACCAAAACATAAACAATAATGACTAGTACGCTTGAGATACCTCAAAATCCATTTTATTGCTTGCCAATGTTGTTTTCCTGGACTGGTAAGGAACCTGCTCACTACTCCCATTGAATATGCAATTTGTGGTCATGTGCATACCATGGCATACATTAAGCTGCCAATTACTAAAGCATAAGGAATCTTGCTCATCTCTTCTTGCTTCTTGTCATTACTAGGAAATAATTCAGTACTCAGCTTGAAGTGGGCTACAAGGGGTGTACTAACTGGCTTGGCATCCTTCATATTAAGCCTATCAAGCACCTTCTTGATGTATTTTTATTGTGACAGCCACAACCTTTTGTTTTTCCTGTCACGCATAATTTGCATGCCCAATATCTGTTGTGCTGGTCCCAAATCCTTCATTGCAAATTTTCTACCCAAATCTTTCTCTAATCTATTGATCTTGTTCTTATCATGCCCAACAATCAACATGTCGTCCACATATAACAATAATATGATATACTTTCCTTGATCATAGCTCTTGATATAGACACAATGGTCAGCTTCCAACCTATAAAACCCATGTTCCAACATGAATGAATCAAATTTCTTGTACAATTGTCGAGGCGCCTGTTTCAACCCATAGAGACTCTTCAACCTACAAACAAGGCCTTCTTTTCCTTTATCTATGAAGCCTTCTAGCTGCTCCATATAAATTTCCTCCTCCAATTCACCATGAAGGAATGCGCTTTTTACATCTAATTGTTTACATTCTAGGTCTAAAGGAGCAACTAGACCAAGAATGACTCTAATGGATGACATTTTAACAACAAGTGAGAAAATTTTAGTGGAGTCAATACCTTCTTTTTGGGCAAGACCTTTCACCACCATCCTTGCTTTATACCTCTCCTTGGCTTACTTTCCTTGGCCAGAGAAATTACAAATTTATAGAGGCAGAAGAAGGATCTAGAATCTTGTATGTGATTCAGATGGAGATCTGGAATGACCTAGAAACTGATGGTTGTGTAGAAAGCTCTAGAATCCTACATGAATTTGGCTTCACACTTAACAGATTTGGTAGAGATAATGTGTAAGTAATTTAAATGTTGTATGATAAACATTTTAAAAACAGAATCTCCTCAGAAAAGTGTTTTTTTTTTTTTTTTTGAAGATGTGGTGGAACCCTCTAGTGAAAATGTAGCATACAGGAAGATTCACTCTTTAGCCTTGAAAATAAGGTGGCCAAGATCGCAAAAGCCTCACAACATTTGTTGTCAAAATAAAAAGATTGATAATTCAAAGAACCACACAAATCAACATAGTCCCCATGAATATCTCGTCTAAGAGAATTGCTATGTATATTGGGATTTGTAACGACACGATGTGGAGGAGGCCTCTCCATTGATATCAAAACCCTTCTCTATTTTCTAATTTTTCTCATTTATCAGAGATCTGGTAGTTTTGGATCATGATATTTTATTTTGTAGAGGATGTATTATTACATATTGTTCCAAATGGATATAATAATTGACATTTAAAGAAAAACATTTTTGGTGAAGCTTTTGAGGAGAGCAAAGTAATTAATAAAAATATAATAATTAATAGGCTTTATTTATGTTGAATTTGAATAAGAAAATATTGTCCATAAAAACATGTATATTTTTAATTATTTAACATAAACTTTTTGTATATATTTTTAATAATTTAATTTCTAAAATTAATATATATTTTTAAATATAAAACAATTGTCTATATATATATAATATATATATATAATGATTTTTTTATATTTTATTATTCTTTCCATATATTTTAATGATGTACCTAGACAAATATAATATTATTTGAGACAATTTAATTTCGAAATCTCTATGAAGAATGAAATAGATAGCAAGTTGCTTTGCACCCAAGCTCAGCTTTTTAGGAAAGAGTTTTTAATTCATTAGAGTGAGCGATCATGCAAAACATAAGGTAGTTTATGTTACATTCAAGTAGAATAAGTCAATGTTTATATTCAAGTAGAATAAGTTAATATTTACATTGAATTTTGTGATTGATCTTAAGAAAGGATTTTGCTCAAAGATGTTGATTTAGATGATTATTACAATAATATTGGACATCAAATTAGATTACAGAAAAGAAAAGACATTGGAAGAAAACAATCCTAATTGATCTTAAGAAAGCATTTTGCTCAAAGATGTTGATTTAGAAGAACATTATAATAATATTGGACATCAAGTTTAGATTACAGAAAAGAAAAGACATTGGAAGAAAACAATCCATATAAATAAATGTGATGTAAAGGATGTACTTAATTTACTTGATCGAATTTAATTTTATCATTTTGAAAATGTATTAATATATATGCAAAACTGATTTTCAATTTTTTTTTCTATATTAAATATTCTTTAGAGTAGTTTTGTATTATATATATATATAATATATACACACACCCACACACACACACACACACACAAATTTTTGATTTTGATTTAAACTTATTGATGTAAAAATACATCATGCAAATTATATGACACTATTAAATTAACATAATTTGTCACTATACTAAATAGCCATAGCAAATTTAATAAGCAGTTAAAATCAACATTTTCTAGTCTTGGTTTATTAAAATTATATTGAAGTAGTTATGTAAACTTTTCCACGGTTCCCAAATTCTTGTTGTTAAACTTTAAGACTATATAATAATCCTTTCGTGGAGAGGCTTTAAACTTAGGTTGGCTTATTCAAACTCCTTAGATTCTTTCTAATTTGATTTTATTTCAACCCAATGTGTTTGGTGTTTGATTTACTTTGGATTTGAGCCCCTTTTTGTGTATCCCTCTCTCTCTCTCCCACACACACACACATTCTTTGGCATCTTGTTAGATGCAACACTTAACAAGTCCTTCAGCTTTGGTAAAAAAATTGGTTATAATTGTCTCTAGTTTTGGTGCTTTGCTACTCCATGGGATAATTTTAGTTTTTAATAGCCTTTTTTTTGCTTCTCTCAAGTTTCTTTAAATTAGAGTTTGCCTGATTTCATAGTTGAAGTTATCTAATATCAAGATAAACAATAAATATACAAAAATTTGCAAGCACATGTGAAGATGATCAATAATAACAAGTCTACTATTTGCACTTTTTAAGTGAAGGTCTATGACAAGTAACCTAGAGACAAAATGCACCATGTTAAGGAATTTGGAGTGTGGGAAAATGAATTCTTAGATACATAGCATGAACTAGAGATTGTGGCATAATGTATGAAAACACAAAAGAGAAATATTTGATTGGATACACAGATAGTGATTTTGCAGACAGTTTGGATGATAGGAAGAGCACTTCTGGTTTTGTGTTCCACCTTGGTTTAGGTATGATTTCATGGGCATCTAAGAAGCAACCCATTGTGACACTTTCATCAACAAAAGAAGAATATGTAGTAACATGTCAAGCAGTGTGGTTAAGAAGAGTATTTGATGGACTCAAGTAGAAACAACAAGGATCAAAAAAAATTTACTGTGACAACACCTCAATGATTACACTATCCAAGAATAGTGTGTTTCATCAAAAGAGCAAGCATATTGATACTAGATATCAATTTATTAGAGAAATTGTGAACAATGGAGAAGTTCACTTGAATCCTTGTAAATCTAGTGATCAATTGGCTAATATATTTACTAAGTCATTAGCACAAGATGTGTTTGAGTTTCCTAGAAGATACTTGGGTGTTGTAAGCCTAGCTAAGACATAGACCAACAAGCATGTTTGAGTTGTCATGAGTCATGTTTAATATGATATAGCATAGGTACATCAATGAATGCATCCTGCAAATGGCAGTTACAATACACTGGTTTTCTGGATGATTTTTTGGTTTGCTTATTGTATTACAGAGCTTCGTTCATTGATTTTACTTATGCCAAGAAGGGAGATGGTAACTTATTTATGCTCTGATGATAGCAAATATTTTTATGAATTTTCTTAGTTTTTTTTGTTAAGCATGGATGTAAAAAGTGCAGAACCAATTAATGAACAAAGGAAAATAATTAAATTAGTGGTTCTTAACATTTTTTGGTACCGAGAGAACTCATCGCTAAGTTAATTGTATGAATTTGTTATATGCTGATGAATCTTCTGATATGGGCTTCAAGAGCATCAATTACAAGTTATTTTATGAGATACATTTGTGTAAAAGGGCCATATGTGTAATTGACTCTTGGATACAGTCCAGTATAAAGATTGTCCTTCAGGAGTTCGAGAAGCGTCAATTCTACAAAGTTCATCAAATATTGTTAAAGGCAGTTATGTCTTAAATCAATTCAATGGGAAGCACGAAGATTGTGGTGGTGAAAAGAACATTTTCCGGGAGAATTCACAATGGGGATAAGTGTCAACGAAGACTAGTCAGACAAATGTGACATGTGGATTGTAATTTGTCATTTTTGTATTAATCTTTTAATGATGTAATGTAAGCATTAAAAGGAGGACTTGGAATAATGCTTACATTAGTATATAGGTAGGATTGGGTTGTTGATTGTTGGAGTTTTGTTAACAGATTTTCTCAACAAGAAATTCCTTGTTTAGAATCTATTGGATCTCATGAACACTATTTATGTGGCTTCTATTTTGGTTTTTTGTAGAGAAATATATCAATTGTTTTGAATGAATCTGTGTACACTATTTGCTCCACTATTTTTCTTATAATATTTATCATTGTAAATCATTAAATAATTTTAATCATATAAATAAAATTAAATACTTAATATTTAAAAATATGTGTTTTCTCTCGATTATAATTTTCTTTTACTTTTTTATTTCAATATATAAATAGATAAATTATGTATATGGGAAGCAAAATAGGGTGAGTTTCACCACGCAACAGAAATCTGTGGATAAGGTTGCGAAAGAATACAGGGACATCTTATCCTCACCCATAGGGGTACCTTTATATTCTCATGTTAAACATTCAATCAATATGAATCCCAATATATACCACCACTCTAATCTAGAAAATGAAGAAATCAAGAAAAATATCTAGGAGTTGATGCAAAAAGGGAACATTCGACCAAGTTCCTCACCTTATAGGAGCATGATTGTACTTGTACAAAAGAGGAATGGGACCTGGAGACTCTGCATTGATCATTGAGCACTAAATAAAATCACTGTTAAGAACATATATCCAATCCAATAGATTGATGACATTATTGAACAACTCAAGGGGGCCAAGTACTTCAACAAGATCGATTTGAAGTCTGGCTATCACCAGGTTCCAATAGAGGCCACATATGTATGGAACATTGCATTCAAATCCAAGGGGGGTCTTTTTGAGTGGTTGGCCATGCCTTTCAAGTCGACAAATTCCCATCCAACTTTTATGAGGTTGATGGATGACATCTTGCAACCTTTTACAAAATCGTTCGTGGTTATACATATGGATGGCATTATCATCTTCCACAAGAATTAGGAAGAGTACTTGTAACACATTCAATAAGTCCTTCAAACGCTGCAACGACACAAACTATGCTCCAACTTGAAGAAATTCACCTTTGGCATGAGCCAAGTCCAATATATGGGTTACATCATTAATGAGCAAGGCATGCATGTGGATCTGGATAAGATCCAAGTCATTTGAGATTGGTCATCCCTGACTACTCTAACAGTGCTTTATAATTTTTTAGGCCTTGCAAATTTTTATTCCCAGACTCATGGCCAAATAGAGGTTGTCAACTAGATGATCTTACACATCTTGTGCATGTACAACACCAAGCATCCACAATCATGGGATGAAAGCCTTCCCTATGTATAACACAAGTGTAACAAAGCTCTCCATAGCTCAACGGGTCACAACCCCTTTCAAGTGGGTTTGGGATTTCAACCATTATGTCTGATTGATGTTTCCATGCCTCATACGACTACATAGGCAAGATCCACATATCAACAATCTGAAGATGATAATGTAACCAGGGTTATTGAACGCATCTTGCACATCCGCCAACAAGTTCTAGATAAATCCAATGCCAAGTACTCTAGAGTGCATTTTGTACTTTGGATGAGTATAATAGATCCAAAACAAAAATAACAAGCTTACAAATGTCTCTTAACAAAAACCCCTAGTCTCTACTCCCATTTTAGATTTTGTAGAAACTTTCACACACACACACACACATAACTCTAGTAAAAATTCTCTAAATAGAACATGTTGTAGCTCATAGCTTCATTAGGTTTTTTTATTAAGGAGCTCTAGATCTTACTCATTGATTTATAACTTCAAAGAGATATCCACAATATATTCCTCCTTGAGTTCTCCTTGTCTTAAATTGTCTAGAGTTATTTGATTTGAGGTCCTTGAGTTGACATTCTTGCTTAGAGGAACAACCAAATTCCTTAACATGATGCATTTTGTCTCTAGGTTACTTGTCTTGGACCTTCACTTAAAAAGTGCAAATAGTACACTTGTTATTCTTGATCATCTTCACATGTGCTTGCAATTTTTTTGTATATTTATTTTTTATATTGATATTCGATAACTTCAACTATGAAACCAAGCAAACTCTAAGATAAAGAAACTTGAAACAAGAAAAAAAAAGGCTATTAAAAACTAAAATTATCCCATGGAGTAGCAAAGCACCAAAACTAGAGACCATTATAACCAATTATCATACCAAAGCTCAAGGACTTGTTAAGTGTTGCATCTAACAAGATGCCAAGGAATGTATGTGTGTGTGGGAGAGAGAGAGAGAGGGATACACAAAAAGGGACTCAAATCCAAAGTAAATCAAACACCAAACACATGGGGTTGAAATAAAATCAAATTAGAAAGAATCAAAGGAGTTTGAATAAGCCAACCTAATTTTAAAGCTTCTCCACAAAATGATTATTGTATAGTCTCAAAGTTTAACAACAAGAATTTGGGAACCCTTGAAAAGTATACATAACTACTTCAATATAATTTTAATAAACTAAGACTAGAAAATGTTGACTTGAGGTTCTTATTAAATTTGATTATGCCTATTTAGTATAGCGACAAATTATGTTAATTTAATAGTGTCATATAATTTTCATGATGTATTTTTACATCAATATGTTTAAATTAAATAAAAATAT
>APFE031459431.1:39904-75173 GCA_000404065.3 Pinus taeda | reverse complement strand
TATTTTTCAAGTGGATATTTTTTTCAGAGAATGTTAAATTAAAATTTATATTTAAATAAGTTTATATTTAATGAAATTTAATTGTGTTTTATTTTAGGAACTAGTATAGTGATATAAATTAAAAAGATAAAACGGGTATAATAAGATAAATAGAGTATAATTACATTAGAGATAAATCTCAACCTTTGATAATTCAGCTCACATATATATTCCTAGGATTTGAACTAAGAACTTGTTGGAACATAATACTTCATTTTAAGGGCCATCACCAATTAAGTTACCCCAAGGGACTTTATTTAATGTTATTATTGTTATTATTAGATATAAATAGAATTAAAATATAAGTTCAATGTATATACATCTTAGAAATCATGTAATAATATTCTAAACCATGGAGATTCACCACCAATTTACCATGGAAAGTATTAACTTGTAAATAGATTTTATTATAATACTATGGGCCAATACCATGGCTTATCAACACCACATGCCAAATATGACACGTGTTGATATGTCATTTCTTTGATTAATTAGTTTGAGTTAAATTAATTAAAATAAGATAGCTATGTCGATTAATAATAATAATGAAATAATGTGGTAAAATCATTATTGCTAAATACTAATAACATGAACTAATATTTGATGATAATTAGTAAATACTTATAGTAAAATTGAGTTATGACTAACCTAGATCCATCTTATCTACTAATCACCAAGAGGAATCAAATATTTTGAGGTGCATACCTCTTTTAAAGTGAAAAGAGATTTGATCCCTCTGTGTTTACTAGATCAAGGGTTAATATGGATCTAGGTTGGTTGTAATTGCTTAAGTATAGCCTTTGAATTCAAACCCAATAGATAGATAATTTGATATCAATGTTCAACCTAATTACAAAATAATAAATAAATAGAATAAAATAGTTTAAACATGCAAAATTTTCACTTTTTCTTATTTAGCAACTATAATTTTAATTGGTTGGATTGAACCTTTCAATTCAAACTTGGTGGGAATGTTCTTTGATCTCAATATTTAAGATCCCCACGATTTGCAAGAGAGTAAAAAAATATTATTAGGGAAGCCTTAAAGAAACACGGTCATTATTTTTTGCCAATAATGTTGTAAAAGTTGTTGATTGTTAAGTAGAGTGTCTGCGAATGTTGTCTAATAAGACAAGGGTGAGAAAAACAGTGGGCGAGCATGATATCTTCGATTTTTCAAGGGTTTGGTATATTACCAACATCTACTAGTAACAAAATTCATACGATCACAATATTTCATAATGATTTGTGTTTAGCAATTTAACCACTACAAGATTCTTGAAAATTTTAACAACAATATACACACGATTACATATTTTTACTGATGATTCAATTTCAAGTCCGATTCAAACCACAAGAGATGTGTAGCATCCAATTTGGTGCAAGGAGTGTATATTCTGGAATGTGCGCAACCAAACCAGAGGATTCATCGGGATGCTCTAGATGAGAAATAATGGAGCCTCTTTAACTTCAAGCTCCTTGACCGACTAGTAGATGTAGTCGAGGGTAGTTTCATATTCAATTCCATGTATAAGTTAATAAAGAAGGCCACAGGGGTCCCTATTTGTACACTAGGTCCACCCAAGATCATGGTAGCCTTTAGAGGAATTATTACGAAGGAGGGTTCCATGGTCAGGGACCTAAAACTAACTCTCCAGACCCTCAAAAAGTGTCTCCACATGAATTCAAAATTATAGATGGAGTTTAACATGGTGAAGAAGTACATTTGCACTCATGAGTAGGAAACGTGTGGATTGTAGGGATTCCCTCAAAGTGTCCATGGAAATGCTTGCCTGTTGATCCAGGGGATCAGTGAAGTACTTAAAATTCAAAGTGTTCAAAAGTACTTGAAACCTATACCATAGCGTAGATCTTGACGACCTGAACCCAACACAACTTGAATCACTCAAAATCGATATATTATGCTTCCAATATCGCGTTTTGATTATTTTCCCAAACATGTAAAAAATTTGTAGGTTGTATGCAGGACTGGTGACTAGGAAGTTTATATGCTAACTGGGAGGGGTGACTATACATGTTGATTGGGTTTCATGGGTTAACAATAGGCTACCACTTGTCCTCTCCAAATTGGTTAGGATTTGGTTGATTTCTATTGCTGGTTAGTTTTTTTGATTTCAACCAATGGGGGAATGCCACGTGATCCAATCATGGGCTACCATGTGGCACCCAAAAGGTACATTAAAATTTTGTATATATAAACTTCCATTGGAGGGATTTGAATGCATGACCTGTAGAGAAATAATGCAACACCTTACCACTAGGGCGTGTGGTAGTTCTTAACTACTATAGTGTCGAAGTTGTGTTTAAAGTTTAACCGGATTACAGTTGGGGGATGGGCCTAGGGCTAATCCCTGGCCCCAGGTCACCCCATGCCCATGATACCACATGCAGGGGGCTAGGGGCTCAATCTTAACCCCGTCCCAAAACCCTGGGTGCTACAACATTACCACAATCATCATTTGGTGCAGATTTTGAAACCAACCCTAGAACCATGGGAACATAACCAAAATCTAAGCAATGGTTAATAGTTGGAGAAGTTTATAGTCCCAAGGTTTTGGCACCATAGATCATACCTGGTAGACCACAATTTATATGATGAAGTGATTGTTGAGGTGGGGCTTGGGAGAAGGCACCAGGACTAGGTTCCATGTCCTACCATATGCTCACAACCAAATGTCGTAGTGCGGAAGAGTTAATGAGTGTGGAACTTGGCAACCAGCCCTAGATAATATTGCATCCACCAGACCACATGCTAAAGCATAGGAGCCAACAGATTCGAGGGCAGAGTTTTTGGGACCAACTCCAGTGACATGCTGCCATATAACCATATGCCTCCACCGGAGAGCGCTTGGTATAGATTTTGGAAACAAGCATGTAAATTTTGGAGCTACCTTGGATATTATGCCATATAGGGAACAAACCATCCAAGGCCCAAGAGTCATACCAATGGGGGTGGGTGGTTAGCCCCAGCCCCTAGGCGCATGTCTCCATGTGGCCATAATTTTATGCCCAAAGCGTTATTGGGAAATTTAATCAAGTGAAAAAGCACACCAATTTTTGTGTGAATTTCACTAATGTCAGGAACAATTGTTGCTCGACATGCCTGAAAAGGTGGATTCATAGGATGGATAGCAGTCAAGTCTATTTTGTAGAACAGTTAGTAGAAGAAACTTGGAGAGAGCATAACTTCATTTTTTTGCCAAATTGAGCCTAAGAAAAGTCCAACTAGGGGTTTTTTATTGTTCTCAATCGATTGGAGACATAATATTTACATTCTACGTACTACAAATGGGTGTAAATACAAATTTGAACACTTAGTGAAGGAGGCCCATCATTGGAAGCTGGACGATGAGATGTAACCTAGGAGAGGGGTGAACTCTTTTATCATTTTTGTTGTTATGTGTTTCTAATATGGTATATTTCCTCTATTTTATTCTATTAACTAAGTTTAAAAACCATAATTTTATGTGTTTTGCAAAGTGATCCATGGCCTACAATACATACAATTTCACTTACAATTTTACCATCACCTTCAATTTTTCATAACAGATCATTTTGGTATCAAAGCTCAAGGTTATTGAGAAGGTTTGATTTTGTTTGCAAGTGTTTTCTAATTCTTACATGGTTTAAGCTTAAAAGAGGAGAAGGAGAACTTGTGGAGCCAATATATCAAACTGTTTGAAGAACAAAACTCACACCTCAAGCTTCACTAGTCATGGAAAATGAAGATGGTCCTGAAGGGATGTATGATGATGAACTTTCAGAAAATATTTATTTGAAATGTATGAAATGGTAAAATTTCTTTATGAGGAGAGGAATTCAGGGTTGCAGGGAGAGAGCTAAAAACCTCCAAAAGGAGATGGAGTGAAAGGAGACAAACCTCCAAAATTGAATTGAGGAAATGGTGACAAGCCACCACCTTCACCTCCATCATCATCCTCATATTCATATACTTATTTTACCGTTTCAAAAGCACCTCCAAATTCTCCAAAAGGACATGGTAAAACTCCTTTGTCAAAGCTTGACATAAGGTTTGAATTGCCTATTTATGATGGAGAGTTAAATGTTGAGAAACTAGATAATTAGATTCGTCAGATTGAAATGTATTGTAAGATACAAAGAATAAAGGATGATAAGACCAAAATTCAACTTGCTTCTCTTAGGTTGGAAAGTGCAACACTTATTTTGTGGGAGGCCAAAAATCAAGAGGACATGAAGAAACATGGTAAGGTTTTATCCTCTTGGAATGATTTTTTTGTTGCAATAAAAAGATAATTTTATCCATTAACATACATGCAAAAGGCTATAATGGATTGGAAAAACTTTAGGAAATATAAGGTTCAAAATGTGCAAAGCTATGATCAAGAATTTAGAAAAAGATATTTGATTTTGGGTATAGATTTGTCCTCCCAAGGTACTCTATTGAAATACATTGTAGGTTTGCATAGTTACTTGAGACACACAATTATCATGTTTGTTATGGGATAAAATCCCCTAGGGTCTTGGGCGAATACCCTAGTAGACTGGAGGTTATCTATGCAAATAAACACACATTCCATATAATCATAATGCTACTATAAGCAAACTCTATGATAGGGGGCATACCTGAGTTCCTACATTTGAGAAGAGCCTTCCAGGGTCCAAACCCTTCTTGGAGTTCCTTTTGCTCCTTTGACCTGCAAAACAATCAATTCAAGACAGTACAACAGTATATGGACTAAACATCATAAAGAAACCATCTTCATATTATAAGGAAAGGTAGTTAGTTATGCAATTAAACAACCGTTCACATATGAATCATAATATGAATATCATAACATGAAGAAGATATATATTAGGAACAAAGACATGTGTATCTTTTATTATAGACAAATAAAGTACAGAAAAGGAATAGTTTCACCTGATTCGTCCTTTCGCAGGCTCCAAGCGGAACTGTCTCTCGGATTCGTCCAGTCTCAAGCCTTTAACAAACTCCTTCCATGACTGACTCCATGATATCTCAAGTAGTATGAAATCATCAACACACGCAAGGAATCAAGGGTTTCTTGTAGAATGGGGGAAGTGCAAGAGGCACAAGGATCTTCAGACCTAGTCAGGGAAATCTTAGCATAGTAATCTTTCTATCTCTTCTCTCCTCTCTCCTCCTTTTTGCATTCCCATAAAAGCCTTTTTATACTTCTCCCAAAGTAGTTTTTTAGTTGGGAACTCGTTGGGAACAGTTGGGCCACGGGCACTAACAGGTAATCAACAGGTAAAACCCATGATCTCTGCTTGAAATTAAGGAGATTTATTTTTTTTAAGTGTTTTTAAACATACATGCGGGTTGGGTATACACAGACTCGTGTATACACGCGTTTAGCTCAGGGTGATGTCATGTATAGGGAATAAAACATTGTTTTTTAAATTTGGGACCAGGTCTGGAAGGAGGGGTTGCCCTAGGCCATGAGTGCAACATCACAAACCTCAAGAGTGATATTTGGAGCTATAACAGATGCCCCCTAATATATGAGGTCAGAAGGGGTACATGATGGCCGAAATGTATTAAGAAAGTTCATGGAAAGGAAATCTGTCCAAAACTGAGAAGGACTGCACCAAAATTCAGCCTGCCAACCCACAAAAGGAGATCAGAAAGAAACATTGTCTAAGGCAGGCATACCCATGCTCAGAGAAAATACGGCATTTCTGCATATCAAGTACAAGCAGATCCACCAAGTATACAAGTATAAATGATTGGAAAATACATAATGGATCATCTGATCATGATCGAACAAGTACATGTCTGAATGTCACATATAAGAAAGTCAATGATGCTGAAGGATGAAGCGGATCACTAATAACAAAGATTGATCCCAAAAAGTACCCACTAAACATGATGAAATAAGATGGTACTACATTACAAACTCAGGTGACAACATATAAAATGTCGCCATGAATGACTGCAACATATAAACTGAAGTGGTATCTACTAGTAGCAACAGGAGCAACTGTCAAGTGAACCAATGAATGTTGATACAACCTGAGGTCTTCATCGACCACCGTAGTACATTTCTATAGCATGGGAATAAATGATCTGAAGTCGACCATGTGAGAAATCGTTTGATTACCAGTCATTGATGTATACCGTTAACAAATGTGAGACTACTCACCCATAATGATAATGAGTGTCAAGGTACCCAGTACAATCCAACAAGTGTGAATAGATGAGCTGGAGTGAAACACCTGTAAGAATCTATCGATGAGGAGACAATGATGGTTTCCCACTGTCGATAGCAAAGGATCTGCCACTAATGACTGCAAACCCCAAGGTACTGCCAAATGAACTCTAGATCTTTTCCCCAGAGCAATGAGTCGAAGTCGATAGGGAAAGATCCGCTAGAAGGAAGGCATTAAGGCATCCTCCATCAATCTAGTGCGAGTGTAACCCATAGGCCAATAATGTGGAAGGAATTGGACGAAAAGGCTGTAGTAACCCAACCAAAGTACATTTCTGGCGTACAGAAGATGTAGCTAGCGCACGGCAGAAACCCTCTGAACCAACCAATAATGAAAGCTAACACAGAGGCAAGGTATCCACCAATAGGGTCAAATGGAAACCAAGGTACTACACGAATCCCAATGTGTGATAATGTAAGATGATGTCAAACACAAGGCAAACCACTCAGTCAAAGACCCATGATACTGATCGATGCTGAGCACAAGGTGACCTATCAATAATGAAAATAGGGCCAGGGTGCAGCTCTAGGCCTGTCCTCAAAGCAATATGTCGTCGTCGATAAGGACAAGACCTACCAGCAACAATTCAATGGAGACCTTCTCAAACCGGCACGAGTAAAGGACCAATAGTACTGATGTGATGATAGACATAGTACTGACACCCAGGGATGGTCGACTGAAAAATAAGTCAAGAGACACTGCAGAGAGGCCGACTCAGGCTAACTTCCCTTCAACAAAAGCATGACTCAATGTGACTATGTGGCAACATATGATGACTCTATATAAGTTCGTTGCGTAGGAGGCACAAGCGAACCCTCCATATGATTGGAAGAGATAACCAATCGGGGGAGAACTGACTCAATAACAAGGTTAAGGCATACCTAAGTCAAAATAAATCCCACCCAAGTGGAGGAGACTTTGTCTTGAGTGCTTTGTTCAAGGGTGACACGACTGACTCTAGCTGCCAACAATAAACGGAAATACTGTCCCATTCCCCCTCTTTTTTCGGAATATATAATTTTTTTTGGTCTTTTTCTTTAAAGATGGAAAAATAATAAAAGAATGCTATAGTACAGTGGAAAGAATGCGTGTCAGCGAAGCAGATGATCTAGTTCCTGGGATTGGAACATTCCTATGCTCAATGCAGGAAGGCGAAAACTAGCCAGAGACACTCAAAGGTGTGTTCCTTCCATGGGTCAAGGTGTGTCATGCTGTAGAGGTCAAAGGTATGCAAGTTTTATTTTGCAGTTGTTATGGTCAAAACTTGGCTTAAACACGAGTCCAAGTGAAGTCGGCTTAAGGCCAAAAGGTGTAGATAGTCAAAATGCAATGCAGCAGTACAACTCAACACAAAGGAGCCTCTAGGGTATAAGGCTAGAACGAAACGAAGAAGCAAAGAGGAATGAGTCTTCATCGTATAAGTCATGGTGGGACTACAGAGGACTCCCGAGCCTACTCAAATCCGAGCAGCATGGGCAACAAATGTCAGTGAGGTACTAAATAGGATGCCCATGTAAAGGATGGCTCTACCATCGTGTCATGATTTAAAGAATTGGCGAGTGAAGATGGTTTGCGAACCATAACACGATGGGATCGACCCTATGGCAAGTGTATCGACAGATGGAGGCTAGTATGCATGATGCAATGGAAAAAATGACTTCCCTAACCTATATGCCAGTGAGAAAACGATACCTGCCATGATGGGTCAGCAGTCATGGAACCATCTCGAAATTGTCGAAAACGTCCAAAATGTCCTGAAAATCAAACCATTCTCAACATTCCAAGCTCCCAAGTTAAAAGTTACATGAGACAAAACAAAATCAATTTTTGAAAAAATTTGACATTTTCAAAGCTTATAAAAAAGATTTTGAACTCACCATTTTCACAATTTAAGTTTGACAGCAAAGAGAGCAAAAGGAGCTAACTTCCCATACGCCAAATTCAACTGTTCAAATTCCTCCAAAATCTTCAGGTAACCCTCATTCTTAACTTTGAATTGATTGTGATTAGTTTTATAAGTTTTAATTAATGTTTCACCATTGAGTTTTTTGCCAAAATTTTCTCCGCGGCATATACGCGGGTTGGTAATATGCAACTCGCGTACACGCGGGCCCTACACGCGACTGTGTGTAAAGGGGACCCACGTATACGCCGCGGACATTTCTAACATAAAAACTAACGGTTCAAATTGATTTTTCCTTTAGGATGACCATCACCTAGCAAGAAAGAGAGCATACTGTAGTAGATGAAGAAGTTATGAATAGTCCTAAGGCTCTAGATGCATTACCAGGATGCAGTTTGCTTAAGTTCTTCAAATTACCAAATATGAAAGCAAACACACGTCTGCTCGAGATGTGTCTTGATTACTGGAACATTGAGGAGGATGCTTTTATTATCGACTAGATGCCACTCAGGATAGAAGTGGAAGATATCTATTTCATTATAGGCCTTTCCTGAAGGGGAGAGGTAGTACACTACCCGGGGAGAACACGGAGCAGTCTCTCCATAGAGGACTACGTACAGATATATTGCCCGGGACATCCGAAGAAAGTCGGAAGTCAGATTTCCATCACACATGTGGCGAGTCTACCGCTGAGGATAATCCTGTTCATCATAGCTCGAGTGAACGGATTTGCTTCTCTGCATCAGGCATCACAGCTCAACATGAGCGTGGCGGTTGTTTGTCTCACCATAGTGTTTGATTGGTGTACTCCTCTTCTGGCTAGCATGAAAATCCAACTCACTTCTATCAAGAGAGGACAGACCAAAAACTTCGGTTATGGGACTATTTTGTGCTCTTTCTTCTTCGAGAGAGTCCCTGCACTTCATCCCAGAGTACTAGTTTCAATCAGCGCCCCGCGAGATCCTCGAATGGGCAAGTGGGCTGACCTGATGAAACATCTGGGAGGTGGGGAGGTCCCGTGGACTACTTTCGACGATGACTTCTTTTCCTGGTGGGATCAGCAGATCATCGCCATTGATGACTACCCTTATGCCGGGTTGGATTTCCGAGGAGATCCCGATCTAGCATTACCACCAACCGCAGCATGGGGCGACATTGGTAAGTGATTTTTGATTTTATGATTCTTTTTTTTTTCAAATATAATAATGAATTTTGAAAATATTTTTGATAGGATTCAAATGACTAATATAATGATCATGTTCCAGATATTGGGCCTGTACGACCAGATGAGTTCCCACGGCACAAGCATCGTGACCAAGGCATCGAAGAGGTGGCTGCAGCCACGGAACGAACTCTACACACACTTCAGCGGCATTTGGTGAGGTTGACCCACCGAGTACCGATGGCGGCGGTAGAGGACCTTCCTATAGAGATGCAGCGTCATGTGGTTGGCATGCCACGTGACTGGGTCCGCACTTTTAGGCATGTAGCCAATGAAGTAGTTGCCTACTTAGCTGCGCATCCTGCACTGGGGAATTAGATATAGTGGACATGATTATGGGCATTTGAGTCCCAATTTTGTATATTTTTTGAATAGACTTACGTACACTCGAGATGCTTTATGATATATATATATATATAGTTTGACTTTTTGATGCTTAATTTATTGTGATGAATGATTGATGTGCCAATCTAATGCTTGATTAGTGATAGAATCAGTTAATTATGAGAGCTTGGAATATGAAAATAATTAATATAAGTAAATGATCTTTGTAAAAACCTCACCCTTAAATACTGGCAATATAAACATGGATCCCTTACCCAATAAATGTTATTTAATTGTGACACTATCAATTGTGAAACAAGATAAACTACCAACGAGTTGATTTCGTGAGAAATTGCCTTAGCGAGCAAATTAATGACGGAAGTATACTCAGCCATATTGTTTGAAGTGGGACCGATGCATACTCCCCTTGATACCATCAATTGACCAGTTGGATAATACAGTACCCAAGCTGCGGAAGCGAGATTCCGAGTGTGCCGACTAGCACCATCGGCGAATCCAAAATAGACCAAGTCATCCATCAACGCCTGCCAAAGGAGACCAAAAAGTGTTGATATCACAAACTCTTGACAAAATATGTACAAATATACATAATGTACAAAGAAGCCATTGCCTAGCTGCTACTTAAGCAAAGTACTTATTAAAGTAGAGCTCGTTTCGGGGTTCCGCCAATTTGTTTCCTTCGAAATCGATTAAATCATACGACCCTTTTGTTAAAACTCATTTAATTATGAAGGGACTGTACCACATAGGTTTGAATTTGCCTACCCCCAAGGTGTCCTTATCTTGGTCATAGACCAAGACGAGGTCACCTTCAGAAAAGACATGAGGACGGATAGCTTTATCATACGGGGTTTTAACCCTTTTCTTATGAGTCTCGTTTATTGTGGCCACATCTCGACGCTGCTCATCGAGATGCTCCAAGTGAAGGAGGTGCTCTTCGAGACGAGAGGTCTCTGGAAGGAGTTCAATAGCTAACTTAAGAGATGGAATTTCACATTCGACAGGAAAGATAGATTCCAACCCATAAACTAACTGAAAAGGTGTAAAACTTGTAGCAGTCTTGACGGAGGTTCGGTATGCCCATAGAGCCAAATACAACATAAGATGCCAATTGGATCTATTTTTATCAATTGTCCTTTGCAAGATCATCTTAAGAGTTTTGTTTACTGCCTCGACCTATCCATTGGCCTGAGGATAATAAGGAGACGAATGTTCTTGCCAGAAACCTAGCTTGAGAGCCAATTCGGACATTAGTTGATTCTAGAAATGACTGCCATGGTCAGTGACAATCTCTCTTGGGATACCGAACCTTGAGATAATCTAATTAAAAATGAACAATGCCGCTGTCTCACTATCATTTTTATAAGTGGGCATGGCCTCGGCCCACTTCGTGAAGTAGTCGACGGCCACGATAATATACTTGTGATTCACTGCTGAAGGCAGATCACAAGTCATAAAATCAATACCCCACTTAGTAAAGGGACCGACAGTGACAACGGAAAAAAGAGGAGCTGAATGTGCGCGCATCTTCCATGTATAAACTTGGCATGGGTGACAACGTTTGACCGCTTCAATACAATCTTTGAAGAGCAAAGGCCAAAAATAGCTAGCACGCAAGATACGCTGAGCTGTAGCAAGCCCTGATAGATGACCACCACAAGCTCCATTGTGGCAATCATTTAGCACAGACTTTGCCTCCTCTAAGGTTAAACAATGCCAAAGGATTGAATCAACCCCCCGATGATATAATCTGTCACCAATGATGACGTAATTTTTAGCGAGGTGATGTAATTTGCGACATTCATCCTTAGAGAAAGCAGAGGGAAACTTCAAAGTCTGGAGATAAACAATGATATCCCCATACCAAGGGTCGAATGAAGAGATGAGGAATAAATGTTCATCGGGAAAACTTTCCTCATAAACAGTATCCTCTCCACAAGGCAGCTCAGAAATTAGCTCGGAAAAAACCATAGGTTTCTTGGACTTATCGGACAAGAACTCGAGATTAAATTCTTATAGAATGACAATACATCAATTATATTTGCCCCCAATCACTCGCCTACTAAGGACAAACTGAAACGGATTGACTGCTGCCAAGACAAAAGTTTTGCGTAGCAGAATATAATGACGAAGTTGTTGGACAGCGTGGACAGCTGCCAAGGCCAACTTCTCAATTGGAGAACAGTGAAGTTCAGGACCTATCAAGCCTCAGCTCAAGTAATAAATCACGTGCTCTGCGAGAGCATCATCTTCCTGAACGAGAACCATACCAATGGTTGATTCTGCTGCAGCGAGATATAAAGGAAGTCCCTACCATAATCCGGTGGACTCAAAAGCGGGGCACAGACTAATTCCTTTTTCAAAGCATCAAACGACCACTGCGCAAAGTCGTCCCACATGAATGGAACCGCTTTGCGGAGCAAACGCATAAACCCTTTAGTGATCTTGGCATAGTTCACTATAAACCGTCTTAAGAAATTATCCTTCCCTTGAAGACTTTGAAGTTGTCGAATGGAGGATGGGGAAGGCAACTGGACTATCGCCTCTACCTTGAAGGTGTTATCACTCAGGTTGTTCCCTGCTTCCTAAAGGGAATACGGCCGAGGTAACAACTAACCTATCTTTTAGCTACAGGTCCTAGCCTACCTGCAACTAGAGAGGGCTCTCTCTTTATAGTTTAGCTTTGTTGGTGGGTGATTTTAGGCTAGTTATGGTGTATTGAGTTTGTTTTAAATTTGGTTGGTTGGTGAATTCAAACAGATTTGAGGCATAAATTACAGAATAGTTTGGGCCATTGGGCAATGGAGTCTAGAGTAGTGTGCTGCTAAAATATGTTTCTGAAGATAGAGTATTGCTGCAAAGCCAGATAGGCATCTGTGGAACAAATTTTTTTAAGATTAGGTGATGAAGTTATGGGATTAGTGAGTGAAAGGCAATTGAGAATCTTCCACTATGCTAACAAGGGGATAAATGGAAGTATTGCTTAAGAGCAGTTAAGAATTCTTAAACAATATTCACAGTGAGAGAATTAGTTTAGACATGAGCAACTAAGAATTCATATCCATGGCTAATCCAGAAGAAAACATATTTAGAAATAGAGATTGAGCATAGGGTGTATTCAAACAAATCCTAAGCTATTCTTTTTCCCTATTTACTATGATCATGAAACATATGTAAATTATAGCATACAGAGGAAGACAATAACATGGTTCAGAATAACTTATTGTTCCAGCAAATGACACAGGAATTCTGCAACATAACATAGTCATTCATATCCACCTTCAGACATCATAGGAACCAGGAACTCCACCAGCAATTTGTATTAGCAAAGGGTCTGAGATATACAATACAGCTTTTCTGAGAGAGTTTCACTACAACCGACCCTCAATACGTTCTTTGAGGGGATATATATACAAAAATAGGATACAAAATATCTAGATAGTGAGTTATTGTGCAATAAATTACACCACCAACTCTCTTACAAAAAGTAAATGCAAGAAATAACTACAGCAATTAATGTTGAGATGGCAGCTATCTTTTTGTCAGACAATTTTTGACTTTTTGGATCAGCAAGGTTGGCTGTAGCTGTGTCTTCAAATCTGCGTTAATTGAGCCTGTTGTCTGAGTGCTTTGATGAGTCACTGTACGGATGCTTCCTGTGATATCTGCGTGCTTGGTTATCGGCTGACCTGTACTGTGACTGAGATCTGAATTTTCACAAAAAAGAAATAATATAGTGGAATCACTTGGGCAGTACTTCCAGCATTACCTGCCACCAATCAGCTGGAGGTAGCTGATGTCTCCTTGTTTTTACAAGTGTTTCATCTGCTTCTATATATCTGTAAAAATTTGGATGCACTTCAAACAGATGATTTATCTCATGCTCAATAAAAAATAAATTCTCTAATTTGTCATACAGAGATCGACCAGAGGGAGGCCCTGCTTCTTCTGTGGAGCTGGTGGGTGTTGTGATTTGATTCTCAACATAATTTTTTATCCTTGTGATGTATTGATCATATGATAGCAGTTGTCCAGTACCAGTCGCTAGGCTGGGCAGTCCTTTATCTTGCAATGCTGTCATCTTTGCTCTGAATTCATCTATTTCTTCCTTCATGTCCTGACATTTCCTTTCTAGAGTTTGAGTGAAATTTCTCAAAGTCAGCACTTTTTTGGCTGTCAGGATAGTGTCTGTTCTGCTATTTATTTCTAGTGCTGCCAATTTCTCCCTAGTGTGAGTATTGAGGAAATGTATCATTTTAGTGGCCTGCTCAGGCATGATTCCCAGTGTTGTTCTGGCCTTTTGTATATCAACATGAGCTATGCCTATTAGTTCAATTTGCTCATGTATTGCCTGGATTGACCTCCATTGGTCATGGATTGATTGGCCAATTTTGGCCCAGATTATCTTATTGATTTCTGCCAGAGTTTTGCCTAGAAGTAATTCTTTTTCCAAAGCTTTCACTTTGGCTTCCAAGGCCTTTATCTCTCTCTGCTTCTCTGCCACTTTCATTTTGGACTTGTCATAGCTGGCCTCTAGCTTGGCCAGTCTATCTTTGGCTTCATTGATTTCTGTCACCTGAACCTCAAGTTCCTTGACAACTTTCATCAAGTCCTCCATGCTCATGCTTGATTCTGTTGCTGCTGTTGTTGCTGCTATTGCCTCTATTGATGATGTGGTTGTGGTAGGTGTTGGAATGGCAGGAAGGGCTGCTACTGCTTGTGTAAGAGGGACAGGGCCAAGAGTTGTAGAAGTTTGAGGGGGCTGGGAGGTTGACTCCCCTTGCTTGTCCTGCAATGGCTTTTCCAATTCTGCTTCCATCTGTAATATTCTTTTATTCATCTTCAGAAGCAGATCCATGGCCTCATCAACTTGCTTCTCTTGTGCAAGTTCTGCTGTTTGAGGGTGAATGGTTGGGGGCAATTTTGCCTGCTTTCTCAGGGCAGCAATGTCATCCTCCTTTTTCTTCATAAGGGCCTTAATACCCTTTGGATCTTTAGGATCATGTCCTAGATCAATGATTATGTCTTCCAAAGTTTTTATTCTGTTTTCCTTAGCAGTGGAAGACATCCTTTCCAAATCAAGCTGTGTATTTGTATTCCTTAGTGACTCTTTTAGCTGATGGGCCAGCATGGCCCTATCTGCAAGTGTGGCATTCACCATTTCCCCTGTCTGTTTGTGCAGATCTATTTGATCCATGGGGTGTATGTCCTTGGAGAGGACCTCTAGACTTTTTTTGGTGTATTCTGCAAATGATCTGGGCTTTGGGATTTTAGGCTTAAGATGAGTAAAAATCATCTTACCCTCCTTGATGTCATATGTTGCCATCAATCTCTGCTGCTTGGAGGGTGTTGTCTTTAAGAATTTATCATATAGTTGAACTCTTAAGAGTTCATTTTGGGCCTTGATTTCCATAAATGACCCTTTGACTCCAACTGGTTGCTTGCCCTGCTACCTTGAGGAGGATACCTCTGTACTTTGCTACATAACCTGTTCCTGCTGGAATGAGCTAGTGGCAGTCTGCTGGCTGGATTCTCTTTCTCTGCTTTGGCTTTCTGCTCTTTCTTCACTGATGTGTTCTTCCTCGGTCTGAGGGTCAATTCTTGGCCTCTTGGCCTCTGGTTGCTGTGTTGACCCACTTGGAGGTGTGGCCTCCTCTCTATCTTGTTTTTTGCCTCTCTGTTCATTGAGAGGCATTTGCAAAACTGGAATTTGAGGTGCTTCAGCTTGCTGTAAAGGGGCTTGCCCTTGACTTTGGTCTTTTGAAGTGCTGGGCTGCCCTGCCTCTGTCTCTTGCTGTACATCCATCACTTCTTTGCCTTTTGCTATGGTTGTTGTCATTGTAGATGCCTGCTGGGTGGTCTGTGCAGCTGCAGAAGTGGATGTGCCTTCTCCGACTTGGACTGGTTGCTTGAATATGACCTGCTAACAAGAATCCAAGTCAAGAGTTTTCTCTAAATCTTTCACAGTTTGCTCCATTGTCTCCTCCTGAGTAAATTCCTCTACTAATGTACCAGGCACCCATTCATCTTGGTTGGAAAAGTGTTCAATTTGTGGATATGGACAATGTTTATAGGCTAGTAGCCTATACTTGACTCTTCTAGCACTGATAAAGCCTTCAGGGTCATAAGGGACCCACCAGAAGCTCCTTTTAAGTTTAAGCTGTTGCCCCAAGATTTGATCAGCTTCTTGCCAACCATCTTTCTTGTTCATGATGAAGGGGCCTAGGTGGTCTCTCAATTTGAGATTGGCTTTCTTCTTGGCACTATGGAAGTGTGTAAGGTCGGAATTGATGAGTTGCCTATAGTATTCCAAGGCTAACAATCTCATAGACACATACCTTGGGAGCCTGTAAGGATAGAGTTCACAACCATAGATCCTGATGACTGTGTGATTTTGGTATAAATACCAATCACCTATTTTGTAATTCCTGGAAAGCTGTAAGATTTTCTGCATATCTTTTGACAATCTGGCAGGAGGAGTCCTTTTCAAGAGACATGTGACTTGATAGACAAATTGGTCAATGAATTCACAGTAGGAATAGGGAGAGTTCTGGACTTGATGGAAAACTAAAGACCAGAAGATGACAGACCTCCTCTCACCTTGTGAATCTAGCTTCTTGATGGGGCACTGGAAGCAATATGTCTGATAGTACATGAACAGGTGATAGATGTATGATGAATATTTAAATATTGCTTCCCTATTCAGCCTTAGCAGCTGGTCATGTATCTTGTTGGCAATAAACTTGGCATAATTGTATTTTATAGCACGGGGCTTCCCAAGGCTATATGCAGATAGCATGACCAGCACAGTTTCATCAACATGTTCATTTGTGGAGAACCCCAGCACAGAGGATATCATGTCCACAAGCAGCTTGCCTATCTCATTGAAATTTGCATATGGGAAAGGAGGTGGCCCAGAAGGTTGGCAGTCTGCTCTCATGAAAGTTTTGGCAACTGCAGCAATCTCAATGCTAGAGAGCTTGGAGCCCTCATCCAGCAAATTCTTTATGGAAAAAGGGTAGAGCAGCTGGGTTTGCTTGTAATTTAGCATCTGATTGATGGAATCAGGAGTAATGTAGAAGAGGATGCTCCCAGATGGAGACTTAACAGCTCTGAGTTTTTGGTCAAAATTTTCTGCACAGAGGTGAATGACTTCAGGAAAGACATTTACAGAAGGCAAGAAATAGATAGGAAGATTTGACTCCCAGATGTCATACATGTCACTGTTGTCCAAGTGACTATTCCTCAACTGGCAGAAGGTCTGCAGGTGGTTCCTCTCTGCCACAAAATCTTCAATGAGGAAATCACTGTCCATAAGAGGCATAGCTTCAAGCTCCTTACTGGGTGGATTAACAGGAGCAACATCTAGAGCAAATGGAGTGGCCATGTTTGAGCTTTACTTGATAATTACTTGAGCTTAGAATTAGTGCAGAGGCTGAAGACTGCCCTCTGAATTGTGTTTGAAAGTGAGCAGCTCTGAGAGTATTAGGGGACTTTTTACATGTTTGATGAACTGTGGCGCACTCTGTTGGAAGAAACCAGAGTGTTTGAGCTAAGTAGCTAGTTTTTGCAAAGGAAATTATGATAAAAGTGATCAGTGTGCAGTTATATGAGTTTTAGCCGGTAGCTCGGCTTTTAAAATCACTTTTTCACGGTGAATTTCACAGAAGGGCACGGGTTTTCAGGGCTTCGTGGTGTAGGGACCTTTTTTGGGTACTTTAGTGGATAATTCGACTGTGAGGAGCTTTGCAGAGAGTTTTCACAGGAAATTTAGGAGAAAAGTGGCACAAACATGGGTGAAATAGGTCGACCACGGCAAATACCTGGATTTTTCAGTGCTGACAGTGTCAAGCTGGAACAATGGTGAGCAATTTGAGTCTACTTTGAGGGCGACAACAGCTTGGGTGAGAAAATTCTCTATTTTGGCCGCAAACGACGTCTTCTGCATGCACAGTGCTCCAAAAACGACAAGTGAAAATGACACAAAATGGTCATTTCCCGACTTTTTATGCAAATTTGGCCTTTTGGTGCTTTTTCAGTGATGACGTCAGCATGACGTCATCGGTGGGTCCGGGTACGGCAGGGTGATGTGGTGGCTGACGTGAGTGGCCACGTGGCGGTGACACGGTGGCAGGGCATGTGGGCGGATGGACGACGTGGAGGCGACGTGGCGGACGAGGGTGCTGACGTCATGCTGATGTGGGTTTGACGTCAGCGAGAGGGGACAGGCGGTAAGCGGTTTCCCTGGAGGACCCTTGGGCGGTAAGTGGTAAGAGGGGGGTGGGGGGGCTCTGAACAACCTGGGCGGTTGACGCGTGGTGGGGTTACGGCGGTGAAATCGCCAATCCCTCGGACGCTAAACCTCTGTCCGTTCGCTGGTGAGATCGACCGCCCACTGTTAGATTTTTGGGGCCAGCGATGGAACGGCTGGCGGCGCATATGATGTGACAATGGCTTATGGCTGCAGGGACCCGCCCATTAAAATAATAAATAAAATAACTCGCACGCGGGGCGGGTTTTAACTTAGGGTAGCGGGTATAATGTATTCGCGCCCGTTTATAAATTTTTTATTTAAAAAACATTATAACCAATGTATTAGCGTGGAAGGGTAATGAAAGGGTGTTGAGGGTGGAGACCATGGGTTTTTAATTTTTTAACCAATGTTTTTGATTTAAAACCCATAGTTTAGGGTGGTGGAGGGTTAATATTAACCCCTGATAGATTAATATTCCCCAAATCATGACTATATAGCTATATTGCTAGGGGGAGGGTATTTACATAGACTTTTTGGGATTTTCTCATAGATCTTTGTAGAATTAGGGAAGGGGAATGCTTAGGGAGCTAAACAATACATTAGTTCTTAATATGACATTGTGAGGTGAGTGTGTAGGGGCAAATGCTAATCTTTAAGAAGTAAAACTTAGGAATAGAAGATGAGTGGAATTGAGAGTAAAGATTTTTACACAAGAAATGTGGCTTCTTTCCCTTGACTGAACTTCATAGTTTGACCTGGTACTTTGTCATGGAATGAAGTGGAACAGGACACTTGAGCAGATCCCAAGGTCCTTGGGGGATGTTAATAAATGATGTTTGGGAAAAAAGGGGGATATTAGATATTCTTCCATTGTTATGTCCTCAAACCTCTGCCATGGTGTCAATACCCTGAATGGAATGAGTCTTGCTCTTAATAAGCCAACTAGTGATGGCCCTTCACTTTTGCAACCTTACACTACTTACCCAACCTAGTAATCCTAACATTTTTTATTCACTTGAAATGGGTGCACTTGAATTAGCAGACCCTGATTGTTCTCTTTTTCTTTTGACTTCCCTCCTATCTAAATCTACAATTATTTCTTCCAAAGACCCAGATTAAGCAGTTGGGCTCCTTCATTTCTCTACCTAGCTAGTCATCTGCCAAGCTTGAGTTGTTTGGACATGAACCATTCTCTATTCTGCAACAAGCAATTTAAACATGGCATGGTCCAGATTAGATTGTTGGGCCATCCATCAGGTATGATTAGCAGAGGTATGATTAGCAGCAGTATTTGTAGACTGTGAGACTACCCAAAGATAGTAGTGGTATTTTGACTGGCCACTTTCTTGGTCTTTAGTTTGGGGTTCATTTTCACTATTCCTTTGACCATTTGATTTTCTTGCCTTTTGATTATTCTTTTAAGGCATACCCTCTTTTCATTTCATAATTTTCCTAATATGTACACAAAATATGGAACCTTTGCAACCTGCAATGATGAACATATTTAGCCCTTCCACTGTCAATCATGAAAGATGAAACCTATTAGTATAGGAACCTAACAGTGGCTCCACTTGGGGATGGATTTTCCAGGAGGAAAGCCAAGAACAGTAGGTCAGATGGCCTTATTTTCCTTTCCTTACTGTAGTGAATCCCCTTTAGTATTGACACCTTTGATCTGAATCCTTGGAGCTTGTATGTAGTATCCTTTGATCTCATTTGTAAAAGAATTACCACTCTGTATCTTACTGGCCTGCATCACTGTTTATCATTGGTTCTCTGTTTTGTAGACCTTCCTCAAATTTGTTTGTGGAGCTTTTCAATCATATATGTCACCTTTGATATAGTTTGCTGATCATTCTTCAAAATTTGTTGTAGTTGTTCCTTTATCTATCTGCTGTAAAAAGAAAAATGTTGAAAATACACATATTTATGTACAATATGTGACTGTGCTATGCTCATGAATCATAATAGTGCTTGAGCATTCTCCCATTCACTGGGCCTTCCTCATTATTTGAATCATCCAGACTCTTTAGAAAAAAGGTGTTATTGCCCTGCACAGCTTGAATTACAAATGGTCCTTTCCAAAGAAAGTCAAATTTGCCATGTTTCCCTTTGTCTTCCCTCCTAGAGTCCCATTTCAATACCTTGTTTCCTATGAAAAAGTCTTCAGCTTTTGTTCTTTTGTCAAACACCTTTTTCAGCTTCTCTTGCAGAACCTGGGTTCTATGATACACTTCTTCCCTTGTTTGCTGCAAGTGAATTGTTTGATTGATCCTCCTCTAGATATCATTGGGTTCAGCTTGTATTTCCTGCAGCAATTTGATCACAGGGACCCCAAGAGATGATGGGAACACAACTTCCAGGCCATATACCAATTCGTATGGGCTAGTACCAATAGATCTTTTGGTGGTCAACCTATCTGCCCACAGTGCATTTACCAGTTTCTTATGCCAATTCTTTTTGTTCTCCTCCAAGACCTTCTTGATGATATTGATGAGGCTTTTATTGGAGGACTCAGCTAGACCATTTCCTTGAGGGTAATAGGCTGTTGAATGACCTATGGTAATATGATATTTGTGATAGAAGTTGATCATTCTTTTGGATTTAAAGGTAGCTGCATTGTCTGTTATGATTTTCTCTAGGCAGCCAAATCTAGACAAGATATTGGTTTCTAGGAATTGTATGATAAATTGAGTCATTTGCTTGTCTACAAGGTATGACCTCTATCCATTTCGTGAAGTAATCAATAGCTGTCAATATCCATCTATGATGGCCTGAGGATGAAGGGTGAATTTCCCCAATGAAGTCTAAGCCCCATTGTTGAAATCGTTTTTCAGTTGAAATGGGTTTGAGGGGTAAAGGTAGCAACTTCTTCTTCCCTTCAAAGATCTGACATTTATGACATGACATTACAAACATTTTTGAATTAGTAAAGAGGGAGGGCCAATAAAATCCAGCCCTCAGGATCTTATCAGCTGTTGATTTCCAATATAAGTGCCCTCCACAATCTCCTGCATGAAATTCTCTAAGGACTTTATCAGCTTCATCTGAAGTTAGGCAGTTAAGCAAGACAGCTTCATGATTTTTCCAAAATAAAACATTATCTATGATACAAAATTTTGAAGTTTTCATTTTCAAAAATCTCTTTTTGGTTCTGGATAACCTTGGAGGAGCTTGCAGGTTTAATAATACAAAACATATGTCAACATACCAAGGTGATTGTAAGAAGGCTTGATTGATCTGTGGAGTCGCCATCTCCTGTTCGTTATCCAATTCATTGATGTCAAGGGCTTGGAAATTGGTTTAAGTCATTAGTTTAGCTAGCCCTTGTCCTTTTATAAGTTTTGTTGGCTTGATCTCTATGTCATATTCCAAAATGTTGGCTATCCATTTACCCTGCTTACCTTCAATTCCCTCTTGAGTTAGAATGTCTTTGACCACTGCATTGGGCACATATGCAACTATGTGAGAGTACAAGATATAAACTCTGAAATCCTTTATGGCTTTGACAAGGGAATATGCTTGCTTTTCCATGATCTGGTATTTGAGTGGGGCATCTCTAAGGGCTCTGCTGAAAAAGGAAATAGGTTTTTCACATCCCAAGTCATCCTTTTGCAGTAAGACGCAGCAATTGTATGTTCAGAGGCAAAGGAGAAGATTATAAAGTCTCTATCAAAACTAGGGCTTGTAAGCACAGGTGTTTTTGTCAGGGCTATCTTGATTTCTTCAAAAGCTTGTTTAGCCTCAATTGTCCATTTGACTTTGGCATCTTTCTTGAGCATATTTTTCAACAATCTTATCAGCTCAGCCAAGTTAGGAATAAATCTTCTTAGGAAATTAATCTTTCCTAAAAAGGCTTGTAATTCTTTGATGTTTCTTGGATGAGGGACCTGAAGTATAGCTTGAATCCTATCAGGGTCAATTCTTATGCCATCTTTTGAAATTATATGACCTAGGAGTTTGCCTTCTTCCAGGCCAAATAGTGATTTCTTTGGGTTCAAAGATATGCCATACTTTCTGCAAATTAAGAACACTTGTCTAAGATGTTTTAAATGTTCTTGGTCTGATTTTGAGAAGGCTGTTGGATCATCAAGGTATATGACTAGGAATTCATGGATTTCTTTAGCAAAGGCTATGTCCATTGCCCTTTGAAAGGTGGCTCCAGCATTCTTGAGCCCAAAAGGCATTTTGACATATTTGAAAGTTCCCCAAGGTGTAGTGACAGCTATTTTATCTTGATCATCTGGGTGAACTAGAATTTGATTGAATCCTGAGAAGCCATCCAATAGTGAGATCCTTGAAGCTCCCACTACCCTTTGTAAGATGTGATCCATTTGTGGCAAGGGGTAGTGGTCTTTGAGAGAGACTTTGTTCAAATTTCTCAGATCAACACAAAGTCTTATCTCCCGAGTTTTCTTTCTTATGGGTACAAGGTTAGAAATCCATTCAGAAAATCTTATAGGTGCAATGATTCCAACTTCATACATTCGTTTTACTTCCTTTTCAATTAGGGGAAGAAGGACTGGATTCACTCTCCTCAACTTTTGTTTAAAGGGTTTTTGGTTTTCTTTCAGGGGTATTGTGTGCTGGATAACTTTAGTATCATAGGATTTAAGGTCCTCATAACTCCAGGCGAACACATCTTGAAACTCTTTGAACAGCTCAATATATTCTGATTTCTTATCAGGAGGTAAGGTTCTAGAAAGCTTGACCATTTTGGGATTTTCAGTGATTCCAATATTACACTCCTCAATTTCTGCATTGATGGGTTGCATCTTTGGTTTCTTAGGGATTTCATTTGAATAAAAAATGTCTTCTAAAGGAGTAAGACCTGTGGGCAAGAAATTATCCTTTAGTTGAATTAGTTCAGTTTCTTCTTCAATAATTTCGTCAAGATTTACTAGTTTTAGTTTCTGTAAATTGGCAGAGTCAAAGGTTGTAGGATGTAATATCAGATCTGTTGTTTCAGTTGATATACTTGTCTTAAGTTCATCAATTTGGTGTTGATCATCCCTAATGCTTATGTCTATGTTTAAGTTTGAGAATTCTTCTTTCATGGTCAAAAAATTATTTATCTGAGTATCATTCTCAAATACTTGCCAATTATCTACATTGTCTGGGACAGAAGGCCTATGTTTGATCTCAGTAGTGAACTGGTGGTTAGGCCCAAAAGGAAGTTTACAGGTGCTTGCAAAAGTTGCAAAACTATGAGCATGTAAGTTGTGGCTTCTAGGTATTTTGGTGAGTTGATATTCCAAGAAGCTATTAAGCAAGTCTGTCACTACTATCCTATAAGACCTTAGCCTGGGATCATTTGTGACAAAAGTTCCCTTTATTTGTTGTATAATTAGATCTGAATCACCCAAAATGGAAACTTTGGTCACACCAAGACTCCTAATCAGTTTGAGATCTAGCAAAAGGGCTTCATACTCGGCCATGTTATTTGTACATCTGAAGTTAAGCCTATATGCATGACCTAAAGCGTGGTCATTTTTAGTATTGTGTATCCAAACCCCTGCCCCTGCTCCTAGTTTGTTTACTGACCCATCAAATTCAAAACACCACAAGATCTCTTGATCAATGCTCCTTTCAATGGATTTACAGATTTGTTCAGTGGGCTGGTCTAGCTTTGGTGATTCTTGTGATATATTAACAGATTGTGTTTGGTTGATCACATCAGTGATCTTTTGATCTTGAGCAGTGGGATGTTCATTTATGTTCCTAGTTTCTGTTGTTTTTAGGAGCTTGACCTTAGTTTTGGGACACATATCAGCATTGTACAATATGAATGAGTCCATGTCTGAATGAATGGAGTAGATTGGGAAGTTTTGGGGCTTGTCCTGACTGCTGACCACAAATTTCATTAGTGTTTCTCAGTATAATCTCTTTGGCTGGCCAAAGACTGAAATTGTGGCATATGACATGTCCAGTTGCAGAGATCCTTGAAGTTTGGCACCCCATGATCTTGATAAAAGCATGCCATATTTAGGTGGAATGTCAGCTACTACCACATCCATTAAAATTGTTTTAGTTGGATATTGGACTAGGGATACACAAAGGTCTTTGATCAGGCCTAAACATCTCACCTTGCTGGAATCAAATGAAAACAAGTCTTTATAGGGTCTGGTGATGTCTAGATCAAGTTTTTCCATTACTAATTTGGGCATTAGGTTATGAGAGGCCCCTGAGTCAAACATGGCATTGTGTAGCACTTTGTCATGGATGTTTAGGCTGACATAAAATGGAAGGATACCTCCATCCACTGATTTTCCATTTAATTCTGAGCCAAAAATCAGCTCTGGCTGATCATCCAGAATATTAACTGCATCCCTATTCTCTGGTACTTGCAATGATCTATTAATTTGTTGTCTGAAGACCTCATGTTTGGCTATTTCGGAAAGAGGAATTGCTATTTTCAGTTTGCCAATTTCTGTTTCTAGATTGAAAGGATTTTCCATCTGAACTTTTATGTTGTGAGTAGCAAGTTTTTCTTTCTCTACTGAGTTCTGGGTGATCTTGTCATGGCCAGGTACACTGTTTTGAGGTATGTCTGAATTATGATTGTTTTCTAGAGGTCTGCTCAAGAGTTCTGTTGGGAGAGATGGTGAAGATGAGGGATTTATTGGAGTTTGTATATCAGATACATCTTCTACTGTGACTTCCTTTTGGAGTTTTTTATCTGAGGATTATGTTCAGACAGCTTTATCATTGGGTTTCTTGGGCAGTTTGGTGTGTGTTTGTTTGGTAGTTTCAGGCACATCTATGGTTCTACTTCTTAACTTGTATTGCTTGTGTACTTCAGAGACTGTCGTGTCATACCCTTCTCTGAAATCAAATGATTCACCAGTTTTTGTTTGAAATTGTTTGTATTCTTGGGCTTGTTGATCATCTTGTGTTAAGAATACTTGTTGTTCACTGTCCAAACCCATTAGATTGATGTGCGGATCTTCTACTTGTTCACTAGAGGTTGAGGCCTCTGCATAGTTTTCTTGAAATGGAGGTCTGATATTCTGATCAAGACCAGTCCTCCCAGCATTTGGGTTTTGGTTTTTCCTAAAATTGGGATTCCTAGTAGTGTTGCTTGTTTGCCCTTCCCAAGAGGACTTTCTCTCTATGGTCTCAACTCTATCTCCCAACCTCTCCATACCCTTCATAATTGCATCTAACTTTTGCTCAAAAGTTGAGGGTTCCTCTTTAAATGTTGTTCTTCTCTCATTTTTTGCTCTGGTTCTTTTGGCAATCAGGTTTGCCTCCGCACTAACAGCTATATTTTGCATCTTTGTAAGACTTGGAGGTGCTCTTTCTCTTAATTGATATGCCATATCTGAATCAAAACCATCAGGGAATTTGATCAAGGCCAGATCAGGTGGAGGTCTCAGGTTCTGAGGAATGGCGTTGTATACATTGTTGAACCTAACACAATAATATTGAACTATTTCTTGTGGACCCCTTTTCAAATTATCATACTCTGTTAGTATGTGTAGAGGGTCTTTCTTCTTTTCCCATCTGTTTAAGAAGTTTAGGTATAAAGCATCAGGATTGAGTATGGACTGTGCAACCAAGGACCTAAACTAGGTCCTTACATCCCCTGTTAAACTTTGCACAAAAATTTTCATTCTTACATCTTCATCATCTATTTCATAGTTCTCAAAATAGTCCTGCATTCTTTTGGTGTGTTGTTGGGCTGTATAAGAGCCAGTACCATCAAAGTAAGTGATATTCCTTTGATAATCTTGGGGCATAGCCCCTGGATTTGCAGGTAGGTGTAAAGGGGCATATTTGTTATCCATATTTGCAGGGATAAAAGGGACAGCAAGAAGGAGTGGAACACTTGGAACAACAGGGATAATAGGAGTAAGGTGTGTTGGGGATGGAGGAGTGGGGAAGCTACCTTGGGAAGTGGATGAAGAACTAGGATAAGTGGGGGTTATGTGAGGATAGACTGATGCTTTGGCAGGAGTAGGAATATAGCTCTGCTGGACTAGTTCAACACCTGAATCTGAGAGCTCTCCTAGATGTTCTTGCTTCTTCAAGATCTTGGGAATTAAATTGGGGTTTTCAAGGCAGCTGGGGGATTAGGGTCAGGGTTTGACCTAGTGTAACGAGTTTTCTTCTTTGGAGCTAGCTTCTAATTTTATTTGCTTAATGTTTTTTGAGAAACTTGTAGTTACAGTTTTTAGAGGTACTTACCAGCAGACTTATCTGAAATAGAGGAAGCTTGTATCCTTTTAAGTGTCAATCTGAAATATTTCCCAGTGGAGTCGCTAATGATGTTATCACTCAGGTTGTTCCCTACTTCCTAAAGGGAATACGGCTGAGATAACCACTAACCAATCTTTTAGCTACAGGTCCTAGCCTACCTGCAACTAGAGAGGGCTCTCTCTTTATAGTTTAGCTTTGTTGGTGGGTGATTTTAGGCTAGTTATGGTGTACTGAGTTTGTTTTAAATTTGGTTGGTTGGTGAATTCAAACAGAGCTGAGGCATCAATTACAGAACAGTTTGGGCCATTGGGCAATGGAGTCCAGGGCAGTGTGCTGCTAAAATATGTTTCTGAAGACAGAGTATTGCTGCAAAGCCAGATAGGCATCTGTGGAACAAAATTTTTTAAGATTAGGTGATCAAGTTATGGGATTAGTGAGTGAAAGGCAATTGAGAATCTTCCACTATGCTAACAAGGGGAGAAATGGAAGTATTGCTTAAGAGTAGTTAAGAATTCTTAAACAATATTCACAGTGAGAGAATTAGTTTAGACATCAGCAATTAAGAATTCATATCCATGGCTAATCCAGAAGAAAACATATTTAGAAATAGAGATTGAGCATAGGGTGTATTAAAACAAATCCTAAGCTATTCTTTTTCCCTATTTACTATGATCATGAAACATATGTAAATTATAGCATACACAGGAAGACAATAACATGGTTCAGAATAACTTATTGTTCCAGCAAATCACACAGGAATTCTGTAACATAACACAGTCATTCATATCCACCTTCAGACAACATAGGAACCAGGAACTCCACCAGTAATTTGTATTAGCAAAAGGTCTGAGATATACAATACAGATTTTTTGAGAGAGTTTCACTACAACCAACCCTCAATACGTTCTTTGAGGGGATATATATACAGAAATAGGATACAAAATATCTAGATAGTGAGTTATTGTGCAATAAATTACACCACCAACTCTCTTACAAAAAGTAAATGCAAGAAATAACTACAACAATTAATGTTGAGATGGCAGCTGTCTTTCTGTCAAACAATTTTTGACTTTTTGGATCAGCAAGGTTGGCTATAGCTGTGTCTTCAAATCTGCGTTAATTGAGCCTATTGTCTGAGTGCTTTGATGAGTCACTGTACAGATGCTTCCTGTGATATATGCGTGCTTGATTATCTGCTAACCTGTACTGTGACTGAGATCTGAATTTTCACAAAAAAGAAATAATATAGTGGAATCACCTGGGCAGTACTTCCAGCATTGCCTGCCACCAATCAGTTGGAGGTAGCTGATGTCTCCTTATTTTTACAAGTGTTTCATATGCTTCTGTATATCTGTAAAAAATTGGAGGCACTTCAAACAGATGATTTATCTCATGCTCAATAAAAAATCAATTCTCTAATTTGTCATACAGAGACTGCCCAGAGGGAGGCCCTGCTTCTTCTGTGGATCTCGTGGATGCTGTGATCTAATTCTCAACATAATTGTTGATCCTTGTGATGTATTGATCATATGACAGCAGTTGTCCAGTACCAGTCACTAGGCTGGGCAGTCCTTGATCTTGCAATGCTGTCATCTTTGCTCTGAATTCATCTATTTCTGCCTTCATGTCCTGACATTTCCTTTCTAGAGTTTAAGTGAAATTTCTCAAAGTCAGCACTTTTTTGGCTGTCAAGATAGTGTCTATTCTGCTATTTATTTCTAGTGCTGCCAATTCCTCCCTAGTGTGAGTATTGAGGAAATGTATCATTTTAGTGGCCTGCTCAGGCATGATTCCCAGTGTTGTTCTGGCCTTTTGTTTCTCAACATGAGCTATGCCTATTAGTTCAATTTGCTCATGTATTGCCTGGATTGACCTCCATTGGTCATGGATTCATTGGCCAATTTTGGCCCAGATTATCTTCTTGATTTCTGCCAGATTTTTGCCTAGAAGCAATTCTTTTTCCAAAGCTTTCACTTTGGCTTCCAAGGCCTTTATCTCTCTCTGCTTCTCTGCCACTGTCATTTTGGACTTGTCATAGCTGGCCTCTAGCTTGGCCAGTCTATCTTTGGCTTCATTGATTTCTGCCACCTGAACCTCAAGTTCCTTGACAGATTTCATCAATTCCTCCATGCTCATGCTTGATTCTGCTGCTGCTGTTGTTGCTGTTGTTGCCTCTCTTGCTGATGTGGCTGTGGTAGGTGCTGGAATGGCAGGAGGGGTTGTTGTTGCTTGTGTAGTAGGGACAGGGCCAAGAGTTGTAGAAGTTTGAGGGGGCTGGGAGGTTGACTCCCCTTGCTTGTCCTGCAATGCCTTTTCCAATTCTGCTTCCATCTGTAATATTCTTTGATTCACCTTCAGAAGCAGATCCATGGCCTCATCAACTTGCTTCTCTTGTGCAAGTTCTGTTGTTTGAGGGTGAATCGTTGGAGGCAATTTTGCCTACTTTCTCAGGGCAGCAATGTCATCCTCCTTTTTCTTCATAAGGGCCTTATTACCCTTTGGATCTTTAGGATCATGTCCTAGATCAATGATTATGTCTTCCAAAGTTTTTATTCTGTTGTCCTTAGCAGTGGAAGACATCCTTTCCGAATCAAGCTGTGTATTTGTATTCCTTAGTGATTCTTTTAGCTGATGGGCCAGCATGGCCCTGTCTGCAAGTGTGGCATACACCATTTCCCCTATCTGTTTGTGCAGCTCTATTTGATCCATGGGGTGTATGTCCTTGGAGAGGACCTCTAGACTTGTTTTGGTGTAGTCTACAGATGATCTGGGCTTTGGGATTTTAGGCTTAAGATGAGTAAAAATCATCTTATCCTCCTTGATGTCATATGTTGCCATCAATCTCTGCTGCTTGGAGGGTGTTGTCTTTAAGAATTGATCATACAGTTGAACTCTCAAGAGTTCATTTTGGGCCTTAATCTCCATAAAAGTTCCTTTGACTCCAGCTGGTTGCTTGCCCTGTTGCCTTGAGGAGGACACCTCTGTACTTTGCTGCATGGCTTGTTCCTGCTGGAATGAACTAGTGGCAGTCTGCTGGCTGGATTCTCTTTCTTTGCTTTGGCTTTCTGCTCTTTCTTCACTGATGTGTTCTTCTTCGGTCTGAGGGTCAATTCTTGGCCTCTTGGCCTCCGGTTGCTGTGTTGACCCACTTGGAGGTGTGGCCTCCTCTCTATCTCATTTTATGCCTCTCTCTTCATTGAGAGGCATTTGTAAAACTGGAATTTGAGGTGCTTCAGCTTGCTGTAAAGGGGCTTGCCCTTGACTTTGGTCTTTTGAAGTGTTGGGCTGCCCTGCCTCTGTCTCATGTTGTACATCCATCACTTCTATGCCTTTTGTTGTGGTTGTTGTCATTGTAGATGCCTACTGGGTGGTCTGTGCAGCTACAGAAGTGGATGTGCCTTCTCCGACTTGGACTAGTTTCTTGAATATGACCTGCTGACAAGAATCCAAGTCAAGAGTTTTCTCTAAATCTTTCACAGTCTGCTCCATTGTCTCCTCCTAAGTAAATTCCTCTATTAATGTACCAGGCACCCATTCATCTTGGTTGGCAAAGTGTTCAGTTTGTGGATATGGACAATGTTTATAGGCTAGCAGCCTATACTTGACTCTTCTAGCACTGATAAAGTGTTCAGGGTCATAAGGGACCCACCAAAAGCTCCTTTTAAGTTTAAGCTGTTGCCCCAAGATTTGATCAGCTTCTTGCCAACCATATTTCTTGTTCATGATGAAGGGACCTAGGTGGTCTCTCAATTTGAGATTGGCTTTCTTCTTGGCACTATGGAAGTGTGTAAGGTCGGAATTGATGAGTTGCCTATAGTATTCCAAGGCAAACAATCTCATAGGCACATACCTTGGGAGCTTGTAAGCATAAAGCTCACAACCATAGATCCTGATGATTGTGTGATTTTGGTATAAATACCAATCACCTATTTTGTAATTCCTGGACAGCTGTAAGATTTTTTGCATATCTTTTGACAATCTAGCAGGAGGAGTCCTTTTCAAGAGACATGTGACTGGATAGACAAATTGGTCAATGAATTCACAGTAGGAATAGGGAGAGTTCTGGGCTTGATGGAAAACTGAAGACCAAAAGATGACAGGCCTCCTCTCACCCTATGAATCCAGCTTCTTGATGGGGCACTGGAAGCAATATGTCTGATAGTACATGAACAGGTGATAGATGTATGATGAATATTTAAATATTGCTTCCCTATTCAGCCTTAGCAGCTGGTCATGTATCTTGTTGGCAATAAACTTGGCATAATTGTATTTTATAGCACGGGGCTTCCCAAGGCTATATGCAGATAACATGACTAGCACAGTTTCATCAACATGTTCATTTGTGGAGAACCCCGTCATAGAGGATATCATGTCCACAAGTAGCTTGCCTATCTCATTGAAATTTGCATATGGGAAAGGAGGTGGCCCAGAAGGTTGGCAGTCTGCTCTCACGAAAGTTTTGGCAAATGCAGCAATCTCAATGCTAAAGAGCTTGGAGCCCTCATCCAGCAAATACTTTATGGAAAAAGGGTAGAGCAGCTGGGTTTGCTTGTAATTTAGCATCTGATTGATGGAATCAGGAGTAATGTAGAAGAGGATGCTCCCAGATGGAGACTTAACAGCTCTGAGTTTTTGGTCATAATTTTCTGCACAGAGGTGAATGACTTCAGGAAAGACATTTACAGAAGGCAAGAAATAGATAGGCAAATTTGACTCCCAGATGCCATACATGTCACTGTTGTCCAAGTGACTGTTCCTCAGTTGGCAGAAGGTCTGCAGGTGGTTCCTCTCTGCCACAAAATCTCCAATGAGGAAATCATTATCCACAAGAGGCATAGCTTCAAGCTCCTTACTGGGTGGATTAACAGGAGCAACATCTAGAGCAGATGGAGTGGCCATGTTTGAGCTTTACTTGATAATTACTTGAGCTTAGAATTAGTGCAGAGGCTGAAGACTTCCCTCTGAATTGTGTTTGAAAGTGAGCAGCTCTGAGAGTATTAGGGGACTTTTTATAGGTTTGATGAAATGTGGGGCACTCTGTTGGAAGAAACCAAAGTGTTTGAGCTAAGTAGCTGGTTTTTGCAAAGGAAACTCTGATAAAAGGGATCAGTGTGCAGTTATATGAGTTTTAGCCAGTAGCTCGGCTTTTAAAATCACTTTTTCACGGTGAATTTCGCAGAAGGGCACGGTTTTTCAGAGCTTCGTGGTGTAGGGACCTTTTTTTGGTAGTTTAGTGGATAATTCGACTGTGAGGAGCTTTGCAGAGATTTTTCACAGGAAATTTAGGAGAAAAATGGCACAAACATGGGTGAAATAGGTTGACTGCGGCAACATGGATTTTTCAGTGCCGACGGTGTCAAGCTGGAACAATGGTGAGCAATTTGAGTCTACTTTGAGGGCGGCAACAGCTTGGGTGAGCAAATTCTTGATTTTGGCCACAAACGACATCTTCCGCATGCACAGCGCTCCAAAAATGACAAGTGAAAATGACACAAAACGGTCATTTCCTAATTTTTTATGCAAATTTGGCCTTTTGGCGCTTTTTCGGCGATGATGTCAGCATGACGTCATCGGTGGGTCAGGGTACGACAAGGTGATGTGGCGGCTGACGTGGGTGGCCACGTGGCAGTGACACGGTGGCAGGGCATGTGGACGGATGGATGACGTGGAGCAGCGGTGGCGGACGAGGGTGCTGACGTCATGCTGATGTGGGAATGATGTCAGAGGGAGGGGACAGGCGGTAAGCGGTTTCCTCGAAGCACCCTTGGGTAGTAAGTGGTAAGAGGGGGGGAGGCTCCGAACAACCCGGGCGGTTGACGCGTGGTGGGGGTACGGCGGTGAAACCGCCAATCCCCCGGACGCTAAACCTCCGTCCGTTCGCTGGTGAGGTCGACCGCCCACCGTTAGATCTGTGGGGCTGGCGATCGAACGGCTGGCGGTGCATATGATGTGGCAATGGCTTATGGCTGCGGGGACCCGCCCATTAAAATAATAAATTAAATAACTCGCACGCGGGGTGGGTTTTAACTTAGGGTAGCGGGTATAATGTATTCACGCCCGTTTATAAATGTTTTATTTAAAAAACATTATAACCAATGTATTAGCGTGGAAGGGTAATGAAAGGGTGTTGAGGGTGGAGACCATGGGTTTTTAATTTTTTAACCAATGTTTTTGATTTAAAACCCATAGTTTAGGGTGGTGGAGGGTTAATATTAACCCCTGATGGATTAATATTCCCCAAATCATGACTATATAGCTATATTGCTAGGGGGAGGGTATTTACATAGACTTTTTGGGATTTTCTCATAGATCTTTGTAGAATTAGGGAAGGGGAATGCTTAGGGAGCTAAAAAATACATTAGTTGTTAATATGACATTGTGAGGTGAGTGTGTAGGGGCAAATGCTAAGCTTTAAGAAGTAAAACTTAGGAATAGAAGATGAGTGGAATTGGGAGTAAATATTTTTACACAAGAAATGTGGCTTCTTTCCCTTGACTGAACTTGATAGTTTGACCTGGTACTTTGTCATGGAATGAAGTGGAACAGGACACTTGAGCAGATCCCAAGGTCCTTGGGGGATGTTAATAAATGATGTTTGGGAAAAAAGGGGGAGATTAGACATGCTTCCATTGTTATGTCCTCAAACCTCTGCAATGGTGCCAATACCCTGAATGGAGTGGGTCTTGCTCTTAATAAGCCAACCGGTGATGGCCCTGGGCCCTTCACTTCTGCAACCTTACACTACTTACCCAACCTAGTAATCCTAACATTTTTTCTTCACTTGAAATGGGTGCACTTGAATTAGCAGACCCTGATTGTTCTCTTTTTATTTTGACTGCCCTCCTATCTAAATCTACCCTTATTTCTTCCAAGGACCCAGATTAGGTAGTTGGGCTCCTTCATTTCTCTACCTAGCTAGTCATCTACCAAGCTTGAGCTGTTTGGATAGGAACCGTTCTCTATTCTACAACAACCAATTTAAACATGGCATGGTCCAGATTAGATTGTTGGGCCATCCATCAAGTATGATTAGCAGCAGTATTTGTAGATTGTGAGACTGCCCAAAGATAGTAGTGGTATTTTGACTGGCCACTTTCCTGGTCTTTAGTTTGGGGTTCATTTTCACTATTCGTTTGACCATTTGATTTTCTTGCCTTTTGATTATTCTTTTAAGGCATACCCTCTTTTCATTTCATAATTTTCCTAATATGTACACAAAATATGGAACCTTTGCAACTTGCAATGATGAACATATTTAGCCCTTCCACTTTCAATGATGAAAGATGAAACCTATTGGTATAGGAACCTAACAGAAGGGATCAACTCTAATCCCTTCATTCGACACGATGAACCCTAACAACCGACCGGACGTAACCGTGAAAACGCACTTGTTCGGATTCAACCAGATTTTATGAAAATGACATCGCTCAAAAACCATTCGAAGGTGACTGGGATGATCAGTTCTTTTTCGAGAATGAGCAGTGAGATCGTCGAAGTATGCTTCGATGATATGTTTGATGTCGTGGAAAGCATATGACATGGCCCGCTGGAACGTGGCTCCAGCATTTTTGAGACCAAACGGCATCTTTCTATATGTAAAGGTACCCCATGGACATATAAAAGCCATCTTATGTTGATCTTCAGGATGGATAGAAATTTGATTATAACCAGAAAAACCGTCCATGAAGGAAAAAATCTCATTACCCACACATTCGTCAATAATCTGATCAATGAATGGCATGGGGTAATTATCTTTCAAACAAGCTTTATTTATGTCCCTAAAGTCGATGCATACTCGGATTGTTCCTTGCTTTTTATCTACAGGGACTAGATTAGAAACCTAATCAATAAGAGGAACAGGGTATATAAAACCCGCCTTGAGTATCTTCTCTACTTCGGCTTTAATGGCTACCGCTTTCCTAGGATTAACCGATCGAAGTCTTTGACGAACCGGCTTAGCGTTTTCATATGTCTTGATCTCATGCTGAACTATAGAAGGATCAATGCCAGGCATTTCCTCATAAGACCAAGCAAATACATCTCGAAATTCTTTGAAAAGGTCGGTGTAAATTTTCACCTCTTCAAGGGAACATTCGATTCCGATGAAGAGATTCTCAATCACGTTAGGGTCCCTAGAGATGTCTATAGACATCGTTTCTGAGATCACCGACATATTACCTTCGGCACAAAAGTGTGCTAGAGCCAAAGGATTCAATATCTTACAAACATCACTAGTGAATAGCTTGGAGAACCTAGCTTCCACTTCCTGCAATGGAGGAAGGAAATATGAACGATGGTGTAAGTCTTCCTAAGGTCGATCTACACCCATCATCACGTCGAGGATTGCTTCTTCAGAAGGTAAAACCGTATCTAAGAAGTCCAAGGTGGAGGTGGAATCAAAGGCCCAAGCCAGGGCCACATAACCCTAAAACTCCTCTTTGGAAGAAGGAGCAGAGTGGTCGTCTACGGAGTTAAAGATAGACTGGTATCTAAGCTCAGTTGTAGACATAGAGGATGCCATTCCATTTACTTGTCCTTCAGCTAATGTGGTCGTAGGTGAAGGCAAGGTCCAAGGGTCCGAAAAATAATGAGTTCAGAAGAACCCTTCTCGAGGAGACTCCTTGGATGATGAAATGACATTGATTCAAGTGATAGGAGAGGGAAACTCAAAGGTACCCATCAATAAGGAATACATCCCAACTCCTAGATTCTTAGTAGGCGGGCAAGGGTTATCCACTAAGGGGATAGTAGAGTTAGAAGTTGCTTGAGGATCAACTAGACAATAATCCAATTGATCCACCTTAACGATTTTCCCTTCATGAGGAAAGCAGATGACACGAAATAGAGTCGAAATGACGGCATCCATCTCATATACCCAACTCCTTCTTAAGAGGAGATTATAGTCTAGGTTAGCATCTATGACCTCTACTTCAACATTGACGACCTTTCCTCCAACACATATAGGAAAGGATGGGATAATCCCATGCAGCTTGTGAGAATGCCCATCAAATGCAGTCAAAAGGGTAGGTGAAGGAACAGCCGAAGGAGATCCAATGGCCTTCCAGCAAGA
>APFE031459431.1:8501-33651 GCA_000404065.3 Pinus taeda | reverse complement strand
CTACCAATAAAGTTTCTTCAATTTTTCTTCCCAATTTTTCCCCAGTCATTGCTGACTAGTACCTCTTTATTTTTGTCATGCTTGAGGAGGATAACATATGCTTGTTCTATAATTTTCCCTTTGGGAAAACCTGTTGCTATGTTTTAACGAGCCTAGTGATAGTGAAACTCATTCTTGTCTGCATGGACAAGTTTGCCGCTATTGGTTTTAACGAGTTTAATGACAAAGATAACATAGCCCTTTTTCAATTTTAGAGAGTCTGAAAGGGATGGAAAGAAAACTCCAGGATTCCTTTTTTGTGATGTAATCCCTTAAGCCTGAAAAAGTATAAAACAATATGAAAGGGATGACTTTTCGATATTTTTAACGAGCCGAACAAGACAAGCACTCAATCTTTTTGTGTAATGATCCCTCAGGTCCAAAAAGAATAAAATTTAGAGGAGGGATAGCACTTTTGATTGTTTTAACGAGCTAGAGAGGCCAATTTCTCAACAATCTTTTCATATTTTTTGAGTCAGATGAAAAGAGCTTAAAGGAGACTCGTTTTTTGAGGAACGAGTGATATTTTTGGGTAGCAGCTGGTTCCAGGTGAGGTTTGGAACTTTTCAATCACGAAAGTGTAAAGAAGATGGCTAACATAATCACTCATCGCAACTGTTCATCAAAAGGGGTAAACAATCAAATGGAGGCATATGATCGGCTAAAACAGAGTGGAGGTGATGGTAAGAACACAACCAAGGCTCAAAAGCTTATGACAATGCATTCGCAATGGTTATTTACTGGAGGTGGGTTTTCTTTTAATGAGCTTAAACTCTAGTGGAACATTTTCTCATTGCTAGGTTTAATTTTTAACGAGCTTGAACTTTGTGTAAAACTGCTCGTGGCTTGGTTCATTTTTTAATGAGCTTGAACCATGCGACAACATATGCTAAGATTCGGTTTCATGTTTACACAAGCTTGAAATGAAAAACTATGCTTGTTATAAGTTAACATGCCCCAGCATAATAACGCAAATCGAGGTGCATGCCCCCCAAGCTTCATTGCATTCAACGCGGTGGTTGGAATGAAGGTTTACCTCCGAGATTGAAAGGGAGTTGTTTCATTTTTTAATGAGGTTGACACAGTAAAAGAACTATCCTCATTACTCCTTGTTTCATTTTTTAATGAGGTCGACACGAGATAAGAACCATCCTCGGAATCCACCGTATTTACAGTATTTGATAGAAAATCAAAAACTGAAGGATGATTAAGGTTGCTAGAATAATCTTCATGGTAATCTAGAAGATGGGAACGATGGTGGTATTCTTCCCATGGTGCCTCTCCTATCATCATTGAATGAATGATTCCTTCGTCTGTAGAATGTACATGCGACCAAGGATCTGAAGAGGTGCCATATTCCTTAGACCTATCGATCCAAACACTCGACGAGCATTGATTTGGGTTTGCCCCCCCAGGCCAAGAAAATTGATTGCTACAATATTTCTAAAATGGCGATGATCCATGCTGTCAAAATGTTCACAAATCTTTTGATTCTTTTAGATATAGAAGATATCACATTGCAGGTTTCCACCGTGGCCACTTCCGCCAAATTTTTTGGAGGCGGTAGGGAAAAAGTGCCCATTAAAGTAGGGTCTTTTAGGAGGCCTACTTTAATATTTTGAAGCGATTCAGAGATTTCGTGGATCATCAGAAGGCTTCCTGTAACTTGTGAACTATTGGGGAGAAAGGTTTGCTGGTTGACAATTGTAATTCCTCCTTGAAAAGGAAATGTAATCTTTCCGAAGTATGTCGACACAACAGCAACCATAGCATAAATCCAGGGCCTTCCTAATAGGATATTGTAATTGAAGTTTCCACCGATAACGTCAACATCAATTTCTATTGTTTTGCCCCCCAGTTCAACTTGCAAGTTACTTAAAATCTAGTATGGGGTGTATGTTCATCCATCAAATGCTTTTAACGTCATTGATGATCGTGACAAGGGTGGAGATCTTAAAGTTTTCCAGCAACTCATCGACATAATACATTTAGATGCCCCCTCATCAATAATTGTTCTATGAACAGTTTTATTGAGGGATTTCACTTGAATGAGGAAAGTGAGTTGAGTTGGTAACTGAGGTTCATATCCTTTATGATTAAAGGCCACAATATTGGAATCCGCTAGGTCGATCCCACCTATTGTTGATAATAGAGCCTGCTTCTGGGAGGGGCAATTTTGCAGTACCTCAAGTGTCGACATAGCGGACAGCGATTGGGCCAGATCCTCTACTATATTATAATTCTGTGCTGCTCTGGCATGAGGATTAAATGTTGATTTGTGTACTACTCCCTTTGGCGTCTTTATCGTTAGCTCAGGAATGATGGGTGGCACAATTTCGATCGAAGTTGTTGTCAAACTACTAGGTTGATCAGTAGCCTTGTTGTTCGACAACTGTGGATTCCTGTAATCTTTATTCCTTCTTGATATGAAAGCATCATTTTGCTATTTTGAAATGGACAACATAAGCACTTGGGATGGGGAAGCATTGTCACTAGCAACCAGACTGGTTCTTGGGTTTGGAAACGGATTAGTCAATACCGCTGAGGTTTTTGAATTCTTAAATAACTTCTTAAGCTCAGCTTTATGTGGAAAATCTTTCGTCCAATGATCCTCATTGCATATAAAGCATGGATGACTAGGTTTCCTTTCTCCAGAAGGGTTTGCAGAAGATTTTTCAAGAGATGACTCATCCTATTTCTTCTTTTTCCCTTTCTTTTTCTTCTTGCCTCTTGGCTGCTTTGGTTCTTTGCCTTTGTTGATCGACATGGAATTAACCTATGAGGCGAGAATTTCCTCATTTTCATTTTGACTAGAAACTGTATGGGCTTTCTTTGATGTAGCCTTTACGATTTTTGTGCTAGTCATACCTATCACGCCATCACGAACATGAGAGTCTTTGTTTGATTTAGAAGGAGGAGGAACAAAAAACTCTAGTCTAGGAGCATTAGGGATTTTGTCATAGAGCATGCCAGACTGAGTATAGATCAAGTCTAGATATTGCACATGAGTAATGACTTGCTCTTCAGTGACGACTCATCCCTTTGCCACATCTTCTATAATAGAAGGTAACAATGACTTAATAAACCATTCAGCTAGCAGTTGATCAAGAACATATGTTTTTACCATTCTACAATGATGTCGCCACTCATGAATATGATTAGATATGTGAGTGGCTTTCATTTGCTTAAAATTGGTAGGAAGCTCTGTTCTTGTTTCATACCTTATTGGTAATTGAAAATGGGTTAAAAAGGTCGTGGCAAGGGTGCTGAAGTTATCAAATGAAACTCTAGGCAATTCGAGGTATCATTTTGCTGTTGAACCAGTTAACGTTCGCTGAAAAAGGCGAAGCCTAATCGAATCATCATTGAGAGTGTTGGATGAACACCACAGATGAAAGGTAACCACATCATTCGACGGGTCTTCCCCTCGATTTCCATTAAATTTAGGAATATCTTACAGAAGTTTATGAGGAATCGTCGGCCACCAAGGGGCATAAGCAATTGGATCGTTTGTTAGCCGATTTAGATCCGGTAACTCTAAAGTCACGACGAAGGGCAAATCTTGATTCAGGTTTGGCAAAGCATACCCAAGATAAGGTGGGATCGCCTAAGCAGTGGGTCTTTGCATACTAGCATAATGCATTTGATGTTGATAACTCTGGTAAGGCTGATGGGCATAACCATTATGATATGATTGATGTTGACCGTTTTGAATATACGGCTGCCCATTACCCACAAAGCTTTGTTGCTCAGGTCCTTAGTAAGTTTGTTGGAATTGTGGTTGTTGATATTTTACCAGCCATGGTTGTGAAGCCATTTGTTTTTGTCCAATACTGGCTATCTGACCAAGATGAGGGGTAATAGTACCCGTTTGAGCCTGGGTTTCTCTATTTAAGGAGCCACTAATCAGCGATTGTGGTTGTGTCGTGGAGACAAGAGGCTATTGTATTACGACCTGAGAAACTTGAGGTCGGAATACAACAAGCAACACATGTACTTGCAACACCGTCACAATGGCCGGTGTAGTGGGGATATTCGACATAGGTAGACTTGGTTGCATTGAGTATACAAATCTTGGTTCTTGAGGCAGTATTGGCACCCAACCACTGGATGTAATTCCAGCATGACCCGAATTCTATTGTGAACTCTCATATGGTTTTCCTCCCGAAGGGAACAATGAAAGGGCATATTGCCCCCCATATGGTGGAAATCCAATGTTCAAAGGTAAGATGGGCCTCTGCAGACTAGACTGCCCAAATTAACACTATTGTGAAGGATCAATTTGTTGAGACTGAACATAAGATATTCCAGATATTATTTCAGATGAACAAACAAGAATAGACCATACTATCGAAACAATCCCTAGGTGGAATCCATCTAGCGGTTGAGAGCTAGTTGGGACAGATGCTACACCAGCGAACATTGTTGGAGTAGCAACAGGAGGTTCTACTGCTGCTGCATTAGATGACACAGTCCTGGATGTTGATGGTTGTTCAGACATATCGATTCTATCCAAAATATTTCCTAGCGATTCTACAAGAACTTGCTATGAAAGGAGACTAACTTTTGATGAAGAAGGATATAGGGTGATCCCAGGTCCAAAATGCGATGGAGTATTGGATGGGAGATCCTCCATAATCTCTTCTATATCAATCAATCCAGGTGGGAGAGGTAGACCGTCAGGTCCATAAAATATTTCTGGTGTCGAAGAAGGTATAGACTCTACAACAACAGATGTTGGAGGGATAACACCTTTCGAATCAGTTGTAGATGGAGCCAGTTTAGGAATAGAAGTGTTTACCATTACACTAGGATCAGTTCTAATGTCCTCTTACGATTACGGAACTTCTTCTATAAAGGCAGGGATACTAGAAGTGGTTGGAGCAACTGGAGTCTCTAAGGATGTTGGAACACAAATTCCAAGCAAACCAAGGGACTTTGATCTAGTTAAATGAGTTCGCTTGGTTCGGAATGGTTTCGTTTCTGGAGTCAAAGACGGTTGACTCGTCAATATCCGCGAACGATGGGGTTTTGATTGAATTTCTTCCACGATTGCGGATTACTTGATCAACTCAAAATAAAGGGGAAAATGCGATTCTGAATTAAATGAATTTTAGACGCTATAAAGACACAACTTGCTTTTCCAATTTTTAAGAGTTGAGAAAAAGCTAAAGATGACTCTAGTTGCCTTCGATTTTTAAGGAGCTTGAAGTGACAAGTGCTAAGATGGACCTTTTCTTTTAAGGATTCTGAAAAGGAATGAAAGAGACTACTCTATAAATCTAGACATAGGGATTACCAAATCAATCGCAAAATTGCAAAATACTTTTTATGGTACGGCAATCAATCTTCCTGAATTCTTTGTTCAGTGCATTGCAATCAATAGGGCGGTAGACACGACTTCCTAAGGATAAAGGATATATCCTATTGTGGTCTCCCAATATATAGTCAACGGTACGTGGGAGCACAAGTCTGTACTGGCACTTGTCATCTCAAAGAGGAGGAATCACCCAACCTACGATGAAAGTGATAGTTACCAGGCTTTACAACGGCATAATACATCTCTAGCCTAGACTTCTAAATGTTGTGCGTTAGGTTCCAAAGTGTTTTTATGTTCATTGAATTTATTTTATAGTTGATCTTTCTTAAGAAGTTTTCCTTTAAGGTTCACCACGTGATGTAGATATACAATTCCTAAAAATGCAATCTAAGATGATAAACAGACGTTTACTCTTCTTTTTGCAATGAAAATCCTAGCTACTAAGGAAAGAGAAGCGACATTGTTTCAACATAGAGCAGAGAGAACACACTAGATGCACTGTCCTAAATCAAAATCAACAAGCAGTCTAAATGTAAATGCACATGCATGCATTTGTTTTCTGCTTTCTTAATGTGTGAATGAAAAAAAGAATGCTAAGTACAAATATGAATTATCTTTTCCTTCAAAGCGATAGTACTAACGATTTTCTCTTCAAACGAAAGGAAGACAAGGACGATACTTTGCGATTTTGAATTGAAAATTGCTTTCGACACTTGGAATAGTATTAATTCAAATAAAAACCAGAGATTCTAGGTTCGATCCCTAGTGGAGTCGCCATTTTGTTATCGGGAAATCTAGTGTCCATTCAGAGCTATTAGTCCCACTAATAAGGGTAGTTATCTTAGAAACAAACAAACTAAAGTTACTTGTGTTTTCCTTTATGAGAAGTAGATGAGAGAGAAGCAGAGAGTACCAACCTCAATCTTTCGCTTGGCTCCTTGCTTGTTTCCTCTCCCCTTTGTCAGATCTTTGCCACTCCTCCCTTGCTTGCTCCACTTCAAAGAGCACCTGTAAAGTTAAAGCAGCATAATACCATCAAAGTACAGAGGTCTATAATCATAAACAATATAGGACCAGATATATATTGAACACACAAATGCATATATAAACTCAGACATACATGAATGTGGAGGAAAACTCAAATAGCTTTATTGATAGAAAGAGTAGAAGAGAGGATTACAACTCATTGATCTGACCCAGCGTCATCCTCCCATCATGAAAGCCCTTCTTCACCTCATGAAAAGCTTAGATCACCCAACACTACGATGTTTCACAAAGAAACCAACAACACTTCTTTAAAAAATACAAGATTCCAGCCTCTAGATCTCTGAGATGAGGGATCCATATATAGATGTTTGCAGGTGGGTGAGTCAGCTTCTGGGATTTTGATTAGTGTCATTTCTTTGATACTTCTCAATTCCACTTGGATATTTCATGATCTCTTACTCATCCTTGAGCGAATTCAGAGAGGCAAGTGTCACAGGAGAAGTTTCTGGAAGGTTCCATGATCATCCACCTTGCAAACTGTCTCTTCCATTTGTCTACTCTCGCCCATCGCACCGTACAAAAGGGATTTTCAGTATGCATCGTGCTTTTTTCATGTGGCAGGTGAGATGCATTGCACCCTTAGCACTGGGCAGTCTGTATGGTCCAGTTTTGATCAGTTATGAGCAGTTTTTCATGGAGAACTTCTGGGAGATGATGTAATTAGCTGACCTTGTTCCTTTAGGGTGTGAAAAAGCACTTTTAGGGACTTTGAAGCCCTTGGTTTATGACATATGTGATTGTGGTTGCAGTGCCCAAATATGTCTATAACAATGAGGGACTCGAGAATGTCTTGAATATCAATCGCATATTCCGATTAGAAGAGAACCCTAGCAAGGACCGAAGCATTTCCGTCCAAATTATGAACCGCACTAGGTTCACCCTATGAAATAAGAGCCCTAAAGCTAGATTAATCTCCGATATGTCAAGTGCTATTGGCTAAAAATCATAGCAGAATTACTCCTATGCCTTCTAGATGAAGACTCGACACTTGTAGCTGAAAGCCCACAAAGCCTCCTAGATCGACGAACATGTTGATTAGCCACTTTTAAATGTTAAGAGAACTTTTTAAAGACTCAAATTTTTTTTTTTATTGAAATATAGGAGTAGAGAGAACTCACTAAAAAATACCTAAAGATACAATTAAACAAGTGGCATCCAGGTATTTCCACTCCAGGTGATTAGGACTACACACTAAAATACAAGAAAGCGAGAATAAGGGCCTTTTAAAGATAGTTTGGGATAATTACAGCCCAAGACTATAGGAAAAGGTGTCAAAAATAGTTACACTGATCTCCAGACAATAGCCTTTGTCAGTGCATGTACCCAAGTGTGGAGTATCAAGGAAGGTATGTTTCGATGGTTATTTTGGTATCTTTTCATTAGAACTCAAAGGCCTTTTGCATGGGAAATTTAGATAATGATAAGGATTTATAACGAAACACGAGAAATTAATGAAAAACACTGACAATCATCATTTCTATGTGCAGGAGGGAGGAAAAACGGAAAGTGGCCATTCTAAAGGTAAAAACAAGGATGAACTAACTGCTGTCCCTTTGACGGGAGACCGGAAGCAAACCAGATCAAAATGGATCAACACAATAAAGGACGCGGAGATACCATCACAGAGCAGAAAAGGAAAGAAGTGGCGCAGTATTAATGATTCTGTGAATCCCTCAGGATCTTAGATCCTGAGGGATTGCTATTTTATCTATTTTCTGTATCTAGATATCTCCGCCATCTTCCTTATAAAAGGGATAGCACTGTTGGCTACAGAAGAGGTTCTTTTATGTAATTTCTTTTAAGAAAGATCAGGACTATGATCTTTATGTTCTGTTGAAGACTTGAGTTCCTATACTTTTATTTCATGCCTTAATACAGACTTGTTCACTCTTTTATCTTTGAGACCTGGATCTATCTTAAGCGGTGTACCCCTAGAGGCTAAGGGCTTGGCCCTAGAGGACACTTGCTCTTGTACCATTACGCTTGGTTTCTGTGTGGTTTGTTCATAGACGTAATCTGGTAATCTGCTATGTTTTAAAGAATATTCTATTACATGCTCTATTATGTTTAATTCATCTCATGTTCCTGAAACTTTATATTGGTACTGTGTCATTTTACCAATCCTTTAAGTATTGATTAATCTCTACAGGACACTGTTACTCTATTACAGAGTTCATCACGATTGTGTTTAGCATTATACCAAGTTATTTTGAAAGCTTTTTTTTCACATGATTTTTGAATGATACTGTTCTTCATCTTGAGATGCAATCGTATGCGTGTATTTAGATCAATAACATAAGCAAATTGAGTATGTTGTGTTTCTAAGATTTGGAGCGGTAGTGTTGTTCCATCGTATGTGTACATCTTTGAGACTGAAGGATTGATGTTTTGATTGGAAAGATTAAATAGAGTTACAGCTTGAGGAACTTGGTTATTGCTTATTCCAACTGCTATTCCATTTCTGAATTGCTACTCCATTTACTTGTTGTTCCATTTATTTGCTGTTCCATTCATTTGTTGTTCCATTTATCTGTTGTTCCATTTATTTGCTGCACCATTTCCAGATTGCTAATTTGTTGTTTCTTAAGGACAGTCTTGGGTTGTAGTGAGCCCCAGCATCTGCTATTTGGCTCCCAGACCTCTGATCTGCTCCCATCAGCTATGAAAGGGATGGGTTGTTGCTGCTGAGCCCTTGGCTGATGTGTTGTTCTATTTCATTATTATTTCCTTTACTTGCTGTTTCATTTCTATTCATTAAGGACGGTCTCAGGCTGTAGTGAGCCCAGCATCTGCTATTTGGCTCCCACAACTTTGATCTGTTCTCATCAGTTATGGAAACGATGGGTTATTGTTACCGAACCTTTGGCTGATGCAATGCTTTGTATGATTTGGTCTTTTGAAGTAGTTAAATTGTAGACTCGCATTAATTTACTTTCGTAGCTTTTAAATAGTTGTACTACAAACACTACTTTGGCAAGTGCTAAGCCTCAGACTGAGACACTCTTTGAAATAACCAGACGTTCCCGGATTGACATATTAATGTGAGGTAACTAGAGGTGAAAGAGACCCTTTTTATAGCTCTACATTTTGGTGCCGTTGCCGGGGAAAGAGGGTAGCCATTTGTCTTTTTCAGAGTAGTGTACGAACCTGCTAGGGAAGAATTGGGTTTTGAAAACGGAAGGTAAGAACCTACGTGTGGAGCATGTAAAAGCCCTGCTCTTTTTCCCGCTTTCCTGCAGATTTGCTGCTATCTGCTTAAAACTTAGTAGTTAAATTGAGTGCATGACTAAGCAAAAAAAGCCGTAGAAAAATCCCAAACCGTTACCAAAGCCAGAAAAAGCTAAGGGACCGGTGACCCTTGGTCGATCAACATTCATAGACGAAATCTATAAGAAAACCGAATCTCAACCTTCAGTAGGACCCAGGAAAGTTACTTCCAAGTAGCCTACTAGTTCCCTTCAGGCCTCAGGTTCACCATCTGAAGCCTTTGCTGAGGTGCATAGTCAGACTGATGAACAGGACTTTCAAGAAATTGAAAATTCTATTCCAGAACAACTGCAAGAAGGGAATCTCAGTAATATTTGTGAAGGAGAAGGGGAAACAGGGGAAACTGGGGAGACAAGATCTCCTCCTAGGATAACTCAGCCATTGAATAGCCCAGACAAGGGGAGTGCGGTAAAAATTATTATTGAAGACACCCTATTTCCTCAGACAGAAATTCCAGATAGAGGAAGTGCTATTAAAACTGTTCCTGTTGAAAACATTCCTCCTCAACATAGGAATACCCTCTTAGATATTCCAGAAGGTTATTGGCATATATTTGATCCAATGGCTCAAAATCTGCCAAACACCCAGACCTCTACATTACAATACCCCATAGTGGATTCCGCAGCAAATGCTCCTATGAAAGCAATCCCCCTTCAACACATTCCTACATTTCACGGACTTACATCAGAGGACCCTGATGCATTCTTATTCGAATGTGATGTGCTATGCAGGGGATATGATTACACCACTGACCCCCAGAAACTAAAATTATTCCCCTCCACTTTGAAAGGGGCAGCTTTAAGATGGTTTATGGGATTAGGTGGTGGAGTTATAAATAACTGGGAACAAATGAAAGAATATTTCCTAAAGAAATATCAAGATTACTGTAGGTCTAGAGAACTAAAAGGCGAAATATTTCAGATGATAGCTAGGCCAAATGAAACATTAGAGGAATACGTGGAATTTTTCCAGTATAATCTACAAAGATCCCCTTCTGCATTGTTGCCTTTGCCTGATAACGTGTTGAAAACAGCATTAATAAGGGGCATGAAAGAACAATGGATTGAAACATTAAACATTATGGGGAAAGGGGATATTTATCAGGAAAGCTTTGCTGACATAATTGATCTATGTATCAGGAGTTCAAGAGGCATCACACGAATCAAACCAGCAGAACATGATCGATTTGCACGAGAAAATAAAATTTCAACAGAAGGAGTAACGCGTGTGGAAATTGGAAATTTATTTGAAAATTTTAAAAATGATATACTAGGAACATTGACTACACAATTGGACGTTTTGCAGGCTAAGCAGAAACAAATGGAGGCAGAAAAAAATTTGGTAATCTTCTGCCCCAGGTGAAGGAAGAAGCATAGCCATAAGGAGTGCCCACTAGATACAGTTCAGACATGCGCCATTTGCACAAGGGATCACTCTATAGAAAGTTGTCCCTTATTACCTGGACTGAAAGCGGTATAAAAGGAAGCAGAAGAAGAACCAGAGGCAGTATATCTACTTAACTAGTGTCGTCAATGGCAGCCACGACAAACTAATATGTTTTCAGACCCAGCTTCTTCTTTTCAGTATCCGCAGTACAATACTCAATAGTATAATACATGGCAAAGTCAGTTTCAACCCCCATTTCCAAACTGGTCATCACAGTTGTACCCTTCTGCAAACCTGTGGCTAAATCAGACAAGCCAATCTGGCTGGTCGAATCCTCCTTATCCCCCACCATACTAGCAAAACCACCCATACCCACCACAATGGACTCCCCCCACTTCACAAGGTTCAGTCTGGCAAACTAACTTGCAGAGACCAACACAGCAGCCAGTAGGAAATATACCTTTCCCTCAACCTACACTACCAGCTTTACAGCAAAACCCCCAGTCTAATCTCAGACCCCAACTCCCAGCCCAGCCCAATCCCAATCCAAATAACAGACCAGTCCAAGCACTCCAAATCTTAGAAACACCAAAAGAAGGACCCAATCTGAGGGAGTGCAATGATCTGCAGCTAAGATTTGGGCATATTATTCAAACAGAGGGAAATAAAATAGGTCAAATTGAAGATCAGTTACCTAGAGAACATCTGTCACAAGAAGAGGATGTAAATAGACAACAAACTCAGAATCAAGAAACTACATCCTCTCCCCTGTTCCCAGAACGTTTAGTCATACCTCGACCTATACAGCAACCTAAATTCGAGATTCTGGGAGAATTACAAAATTTGTACATAAAAATTCCATTCCTTCAGGCCATTCAAGACATCCCAATATACGCTAAAACTATTAAGGAATTGTGCATAAAAAGACCAAGAAGGAATGTAATAGATAATCCAAGAGTTCAAGTAGTCGGTACTTTATCTGACTTATTATCAAGAAAGGAAACACCTATTAAGTACGAGGATCCAGGAAACCCAATAGTAACTGTTCAAATTCATGGTCAAACCTTAACCAATGCCTTAGTTGATCTTGGAGCTGTAATCAACATATTGACCACTGCCACTTGCCAAAATTTAGGAATTACATCTGCAGAACCCACTTCAACTCTGCTGGAATTGGCTGATCGATCTGTGGTTAGACCAGAAGGCATACTGCATGATGTCATGGTCTCGGTTGATTCCTGGGAATATCCAACTAATTTTATGATAATAAACCCGAAAACCCGACTAGATGGACATCCATTGATCTTAGGAAGACCTTGGCTCGTTACCGCTGATGCCTATATTGGTTGTCGGCAAGGAAACATGATCATAACCAAGGGGGTAGATATCAAGAATTTAGTACTATATCCCCCAGCGCAGCCAAGCATCACAATAGTTAAAACTAATAGGCACCCTGTATCATATCTTACTGACAACATTAGATCTCCATTAACTATACAAGAAGTGTTAGAGTTCAAAGACCAAACAGAAGATGATGCCATCAGCAACTTCATTACTCAAACTTAACTCACATCCCGTACCCAGTGTCATATGATAAAAGCATCATTTGATAACGAAGTAGAGGAGGAACCTCTGAAAGATGTGCATGACCACACAATCCCCGTCACATCAGTTGCACATAGTAAAATTGTGGAAATTGAACGTGAGAAGACCTTAAACATTAACGCCGACCTTACACCAGAACAAGAAACAAAACTCATCCATATTTTAACAAAATATAAAGACGCATTTGCATGGGATTACCCTGATATGAAAGGAATTGATCCTCAATTGTGTACACACCACATCTACATAGAAAATGATGCAAAACCTGTTAGACAGCCTCAGAGAAGAATAAATACTCATCTAAAAGAAGTAGTAAAATCTGAGCTCCAAAAACTTTTAGATGTTAACTTCATCTACCCTATCTTTGATAGTAAATGGGTCTCCCCGCTTGTGGTCGTACCGAAAAAGAATGGGAAGTGGAGAATCTGTGTAGACTATAGAGAACTAAATAAGGCAACGCAGAAAGATCACTTTCCTCTCCCATTTATTGATCAAGTATTGGACACTTTGGCAGGGAAGAAATTCTTTTCTTTTCTTGACGGCTTCAGTGGGTATAACCAAATACAGATTGCCCCTAAGGATCAGGACAAAACTACTTTTACTTGTCCTTGGGGAACATTCGCCTACCGAGTTTTACCTTTTGGTTTATGTAATGCCCCTGCCACATTCCAAAGGGCTATCCTTAGCATTTTTACATATCTAATAAATGAAGGACTGGAAGTATATATGGATGAATTTACTCCATATGGAGAGGAGTTTGATCCAGCATTGGAAACACTAGAAAAAGTCCTACAACGTTGGATAGCTACCAGGCTTTGTCCAAGCCATGAAAAATGCTACATGATGATGAAATAAGGACTTATTTTAGGACACTATATTTTAGCAGCCGGCATTCAGGTAGACCCAGCCAAAATCCAAATACTTTTTCTTATTCCTACTGCTACTATTCAAATAGAGGTACGTAGCTTTCTTGGATTCTCTGGTTATTACAGAAGATTTATAGAACATTATTCACGTATTGCTGCACCATTGTATGCACTAACTGGTAATATTGATTTCCTTTGGATAGAGAAATGTGAACGTGCTTTCAATGACCTAAAAAAGCTCGTATCTACAGCCCCAGTCCTTTGGGAACCAAATTGGAATTTGCCATTCCAGATATCATCTGATGCCTTAGATACAGCCATTGGAGCGGTCCTTGGCTAGGAGGAGGATAGAAAACCATATGAAATTCATTACATTAGCAAAAATCTATCCCCTGCTGAATTAAATTATACTGTCACTGAAAAGGAATTTCTAGTTGTTATACATGCTATCAATAAATTCAGACATTACATCATTGGATATCCCGTTATCTTGTACACAGATCATTCGACTATAAAATATTTAGCAAATAAGCCTGTCACAAATGGCAGAATAACCAGATGGTTGATTTTATTGTAGGAGTTTGACATTACTATCAAGGATCGACCCGGCAAAGAAAACCCGGTAGCTGATTTCCTCTCAAGAATGCCAAAGCCAGTCGATGCAGCAGCAGTTGAAGATCAGTTTCCGGATGAGCATCTCTTTGTTGTTGCTGTTCAAACACCCAGGTATGCTGATGTCGCCAATTACCTGGCAGTAGGTAAGTTACTAAAGCATCTAACCCCTAATGAACCGAAACAGATTGTCCAGTGAAGTACCATATTTTCCTGGATTGGGGGCTATTTGTTCCACACAGGGGCAGACATGCAAATCAGGAGATGCGTTCGACAAGATGAATTTTTTGATATATTGAAAGCATTCCATGACCAACCATGTGGTGGATATTTTTCTGATCACAAGACTGCACATAAAATATTACATACAGGGTATTATTGGCCCACAATTTTTAAAGATGCAAAGAAATTTGTCCAAGCATGTGATAGTTTCCAGAGAGCGAGACGCCCTAGCCACTTAGATGAGATGCCTTTAAAACTACAGTTAGTCATCGAACCATTTGAGCGATGGGCCCTTGATTTCGTGGGGCTAATCAACCCACCATCAAACCAGAAAACATACATTCTAGTGGCAACAGAATATGTCACCAAGTGGGTTGAAGAAGAAGCCTTGCCCAGAGCTACAGAAGAATCTGTTATACAGTTCCTGCTCCATCTATTTGTGCGCTATGGCCTCCCTAGAGAAATAATAACAGATGGAGGGCCACAATTTGCTGGGAATAGAATAGCGAAAACACTCAACAATTATCATGTTCAGCATAAAATGACCACCCCATATCACCCACAGGCAAATGGGCAAGTAGAAAGCAACAACAAGATAATAGAAACGATTCTAACTAAAACAGTTGCATCACATAGACGCGATTGGGCTGCCAGACTACCAGAAGCACTGTGGGCTTATAGAACAATATGGAGAAGCACCACTGGCCACTCACCTTACTATCTAATGTTCGGAAAGAAACCTATCTTTCCTATAGAATTTGAAATCTAGACATTACGAACAACACAAGAAATTGGGTTAGCCTTAACCGAGGCACAAACTAATCGATTGCAATAGATTAATGAGCTGGATGAAATTAGGCTCTCTGCACTTCAACACACTGCCCTAATACAGCAGCAGAGAGCCAAATGGCATGATTCTCTCATCAAAAACAAAGTCTTCCATGAAGGAGACTGGGCTCTTTTATATGACTCTAGATTTCAGGACTTCCTCGGGAAACTCCAGACTCGTTGGCTGGGACCATATGAAATTCAAAAAGTACATGAAAATGGTACCCTCACACTGATTACTATTGATGGTTCTAGGTATACCTCTAAGGAAAACAGCCATCGAGTTCGTCTTTATCGCAAACCACTTACTCGGGAGTCCTTCTTCCAACAACTATGCCAAGATTCAGATATGGAAATCTTACGGGAGGAAGACAAGTCTCCTCCACTTGTAACTCACTAAGAAGTTTACTTTTCTTTACAATTTGTATATAACTGCTTGAATTATTTTTGTACATATTTTTTTTACATGTTTTGATTTTTGTTGTCCCTTTTCCAAAAGGAACAACACTTGTGATTTTTACTGTTCCTTTTCCAAAAGGAACAACAATTTTGAGTTTTGTTGTTCCTTTTCCAAAAGGAACAACACTTTTGATTTGTTCCTTTTCCAAAAGGAACAACACTTCTGATTTTTGTTGTTCCTTTTCCAAAAAGAACAGCACTTGTGATTTTTGTTGTTCCTTTTCCAAAAGGAACATCACTTGTGATTTTTGCTGTTCCTTTCCCAAAAGGAACAACACTTGTGATTTTTGCTGTTCCTTTCCCAAAAGGAACAACACTTGTGATTTTTGTTGTTCCTTTCCCAAAAGGAACAACACTTTTGATTTTTGCTGTTCCTTTTCCAAAAGGAACATCACTTGAGTGTTTTTGCTGTTTCTTTCTCAAAAAGAACAACACTTGTGTGTTTTTGTTGTCTCCGAAAGAAACAGCACCGTTGATTTCCACTATTCCTTTTTCCAAACAAAGAGTTGTTGCTGTGCCCTTCCTTGAAAAAGCACTACTCATATGATTTAGAACAGATTGTTCCTTCTTAAGAATGCCTAGTATTAATGTTCTTTCGAGTCTTTTTGAATACAACTATCCACTTATATGATGGAAAAAAAAGCATAGCATATAGAAATCGGTAAATCATAAATCGCTATCCTTATAAGTAACTGCCCTGAATTGGCGAAAGGACACAGGGAAAAGATATGCTTATTTATTACCTTTTGTTGCCATTGTTTTACTAACTCTGTTCTGATTGGTTATCTTTATCATGCTGATCCTTTTTTTACCCACTTTGATTATCATTCGGCAATAAGATCAAAGGGTCTATACCTTTCTATTGAGATATTAAGACTTCTTCCACCATTCCTACTCTTAAGGAGTGTTGAACCACCCTTTGTGTATAAACAGGAAAGGCTCTCTATTAAAAGAAAGAAAAAAGAAGCAAGCAAAGCAGTTTTTTTTTTTTAAAGAAGAATTTGTCAAATTGCGGGATAGGGAGTCTCATTACGAGCTGGCCTACCATGATCATTAGGATGGAAGCGAAGTGGCATTCCCACTAGGGTAACCACACCTAGGAAATGGTCCAAAAGGTATATCAAAATAAATAACCCTTGGAACAGGAGGTCTCACCACGAGCCGTCCTGCCCACTATTCGCTCCTTCCTCGTGAATGACACTATGACTAACTGGTTACCAAGCCTGCATAGTGGCCTACAGTTTTGACATTATATAACACTTCCTCGCATACACAAAGGACTATGGTCCCTAGGGTGAAATAAACAACTCTGCCAAGGTTATGGACACCTGTCGGTAGCAGAGCTCTGTTAATGGTATTGAAGTTGTAACCTTTACACCAATGGGTAAGGAGATTATATCCTCTTGTTTCTTAGAACGTGATAATTAATTCAATTACCCAACCATATAACACATGACTATCTATTACCGCCAATCATTACGGAGATAGTGACAGTGACCGCATGAGACTCACTAATTATGGCAAATGTCTTATCCCCGAACTTCCATCAACTCACCGCAGTCGCTTACATATTAAAAGCGATCTAACTTTCTACCTCGATTTCAGTAATAGGCTGTTTTTGTGGATATGGCATATTTTCATAAGCTGTTCCATAAAGGCCTCATGGCAGAGCAGACGCTGCTCCTTTATTTGATGGCTGGGGTAGCCTATCACATTGCGGGGGGGGGAGGTAACCTCATCATTCCCTAGAACACACGTCAATCCGTTATTCAAGAAGATTTTGTACTCGAGCGCAACACGGCTCAACGGTATGATCATTTTCCATTTTTGTTTTCTTCTGCATGAGTTGTTGTTCGAGGACATTTCCATTGCATATGCCATTGCATTTGAATTTGAACGAGAAATACGCCACCAAATTCTCTGTGTTTCAATGAACAGCTGTTGTTCCTTTGAGAATTTGCAAGTGAAGCTATGGGAGGAAGGTTAGTCCGCCGAGAACCACAAACATTAACTGTTTCGGCTGCAGCCCAAAGAATCTTGAAGAAAGCAGGATGGTTGACCTATCTCAACCGCCTGAAGGAGTCTAATGAAACTGTAGCGCAAGAATTTTTTACAAAACCTATAGGAATAATACTCCACAGTAAGAGGAAGGTGAATAGCAGTCACTGAGGACATAATAGCAAGAGTCACAGGACTACCGGCCACGGGACCAGTATGGACAATAAAGAAGGAAAGGCTGCAGAAGATTGTGGAAATATTTCAGGACGAGGGCCAGAGTTTGACAGTCCGAGGAAAGGGGGTGCTACCAGCAACGCTAGGAGAACCATGGGCAGAATTGGCGAAAATTATCCAGAGCTACATTACTTGCGAGGGTAGAAAAGACGTGGTAAGGCCACGATATCTGAAACTCCTAGCTGTCTTAAAACAAAAATGTTCTGTGAATTTACGTGCATTGCTAAATTCGCTATTGCATGATGCGACACGAAGTATGAAAAAGGCACAGCACGTAGAATCTGTGGTTAGCCACCACGGATTAATTCGCTTGATAGTGAATCATAGTCTCACCCAGCAGCAGAGCAGCTGGGAAGAACTAATTTATATTATCAATAAAGGGATGGCCACATCTAGATGCCTAGAAAAACAAAAAAGAATTGATAGCACACCCCGATGTTCAGAGAAACGAAAGCAGGATGCTTTCACAGAAGTGCAAGCTGAAAAACAAGATGAAAAACAAGCTGAGAAACAAGCTGAAAAGCAACCTGAAAAACGACCCGGAAAGCGGAAGAATGACGCTGGTACATCTGAACAACCAGAAAAACATAGAAATTCGACGAGGCTCGCAGGGTTACAAGCAGAGCTGAAGAAACCCCGGGCTCGCACGAGCCAAGCAATAGAGATCATAGATGAGCTGTCTGCGGAGACAGACACAAAGGAAGAAAGCAACGAGGATATATAGAAGTCTGTAGGGACAGAGACAGAGGAAGAAAAAAGCAAGGAAACAGAGCAGTCTATCGAGGTAGAAACATAAGAGGAAGATGTCCAAGGGGAAGAACAGTCAGCAGAAACAGAAATGGAAGAAGAAGACGTCGAGGGAGAAGAGCATTCTGCAGAGGCAGAAATAGGTGAAGAAGAAGCAGAGCGATCTGCAGGAGGAGAAGAAGAACGAGATGAGAAGATTGAAGAAGAAGGAGACCAGAAAAAAGAAGTTGAGCAGCTCGAGCAGGAGGAAAGAATGGAATAGCAGGGAGGAAGCCCAGTACAGGACCTATTAGGGGAAGATGAATTGGCCAACATTTTGGCCAATATGGGTGAATATGGCCAATCCCTGAGTCCATCCAACCTTCAGGCTGTAGAAGAAACCCAGGAGAAAGACGCATTCGAGGAAGTGCATATAGAAGAAGTAGAAGTAGAAAATTTGCCCGTTCGTGATGAGAAGGTAACAGAAAATGTCGAGCAGGAATAGCCCGTTCCTAGTCAAAAGGCACCAGAGGAAAGTCCGGAGGAAATAAGGGCAGAAGAGGAATTGGCCCAAGAAACAACAGAGCCAAGCAAGGTTCTTACCCTGGAACAGCCACCTCAAGAAGAAAATCAGGAAATTAGCCACAGTCCAACCCACAGCAAACAGTTTGTTGTTCTTTCTAAGAAGTTGATGGAGATAAGAGAATTACAAAAGGAAAAGGGGACATTGTTAAACGTAATAGTCAGGATTTGCCAGCAGATTAGGCTTCTAAAAGCAAGGAAAAGGGGGAAAGTTTCGGCCACACCAATAAGACCCCGTAAGAACAGGAGGCAGAGGACCAGAAGCCGTCCCACTACTCAAAACCTTGATAGAAGCCAAACTGCTATTTCTAATGAAGCAGAAAGGAAAACTGTTGTTCCAATTGAAAAAGAAGAACAAACTACTATTCCATTTGAAAGGGAACAACAGTGGACTGGAGTTCGTGTTAAAATTGCAAAAGATGATAAGATGGTTCAGACGGAGGCACCACCTTCGGGAGTAATAAGGGTTATGAATTCAAAGCAGCGTAATAAGAAAGTCCAAGTAAAGCTCCTGGCCTCCATGGATGCATGGAAAAGGACCCAAAAACAAGAACCCTTCACCATCATTTGAAGCAGGCCCAGCAAGAAGCAGAAAAGCTCAGGGAGCAAACGGTCCCCCGTGAAAAACATGAGGAATTACAGCAGCAGTTAAGGAATGTCAACTTGTCTGAAAGCCAAGCCTTCAAAGGATGGTGAAAGGAACAAGAGAAAGTTTCCAAAGTAACCCATAGATTAGATGTAGTTATTAAACAGATGGATGCCTTGTGTGCTCTATATAATGATGTCCTAGCATGTAGAGCCCCTGCCAAAAACTATGCCATGTTTCTAATGGAAAGGTACTTACAATTGAAAATTAAGGTTGTTAAGGCAGGTGCTCCCATAGAAATTAACAATGTAAATGATTTTATAAATTGTTGTAAACATTATGGGGTAAAAGTGCAAAGGTTATTGTGTGAATTCTACCTGCATAAACTTGTACTAGAACACGAGACCGAGCTGAACCCTGGCCCTTTTGTTGGGGATATTCAATTACAAGCATTTATTTCATTTGCAGTCAATAAAGTTAAATGGCTTAAAGCCTACAATGCATTTCAGAGGCAAGAAAATGGATTAGATCTATGCGTAAGAGCTGAGCCTAGAGACCTAGAACAGTTATGGAGAAGTCATAGAAATCTCATGAGGGCTCCAGGAGTAATTGAATCATTAGGACCCATGCATGAAGCAATCATTCGGAAAGGGCTTGAATTCTTTTTCTCTATTAAAGATCCTGCCGTTGAAGCAACTAAATTTTGATATCAAGTATCTAATCCGAACATTCAACACATAGAGCCATTTAAGTACGAAAATTTTAAGCTTGTTGCTAACCAATTCCCCCTCTATGGCAAACTTGTTTTGAGGGCAGGGCCATCCTGGTTAGGATATAGGCTCTGGAGTCCAATCATTTGGCATCCTGCACCCGGATACCAAGCCCTGTATGAGATGCACGAGGGCCAGACAAGCCATTTCTTTGATCATCTAGTTTCACATCATGGGTGTAGTCCCCCACAGGAGATTCCATCTCCAGCCTACTCCCTCACCGCTCTACATGTCAACTACAATGTTTTCATGAGGCCATGAAAAAGGGTAAGCTAGGGGGTGTGTGGAGTATAAAGGAAGGTATGTTTCGATGGTTATTTTGGTATCTTTTCATTAAAAATCAAAGGCCTTTTGCATGGGAAATTTAGATAATGATAAGGATTTATAACGAAACACGAGAAATTAATGAAAAACACTGACAATCATCATTTCTATGTGAAGGAGGGAGGAAAAACGGAAGGTGACCATTCTAAAGGTAAAAACAAGGATTAGCTAACTGCTGTCCCTTTGACGGGAGGCCGGAAGCAAACTAGATCAAAACGAATCAACCCAAGAAAGGACGCAGAGATACCAGCATGGAGTAGAAAGGGTAAGAAGTGATGAAGTATTAATGATTCTGCGAATCCCTCAGGATCTTATATCCTGAGGGATCATTATTTTATCTATTTTCTATATCTAGATATCTCCTCCATATTCCTTATAAAAGGGATAGCATTGTTGGCTACAGAAGAGGTTCTTTTATGTAATTTATTTTAATAAATATCAGGACTATGATCTTTATGTTCTGTTGAAGACTTAAGTTCCTGTAATTTTATTTCATGCCTTAATATAGACTTGTTCACTCTTTTATCTTTGAGCCTGGATCTATCTTAAGTGGTGTACCCCTGGAGGCTAAGGGCTCGACCCTGGGGGACACTTGCTCTTGTACCATTACGCATGGTTTCTGTGTGGTTTGTTCATAGACGTAATCTGGTAATTTGTTGTGTTTTAAAGAATATTCTATTACATGCTCTGTTATATTTAATTCATCTCATGTTCCTGAAACTTTATATTGATACTGTGTCATTTTACCAGTCCTTTAAGTATTGATTAATCTCTACAGGACACTGTTACTCTATTACAGAGTTCATCACGATTGTGTTTAGCATTATAACAAGTTATTTTGAAAGGTTTGTTTTCACATGATTCTTGAATGATATTGTTCTTCATCTTGAGATGTAATCGTATGCGTGTATTTAGATCAATAACAGAAGCAGATTGAGTATGTTATGTTTCTAAGATTTGGATCGGTAGTGTTGTTCCATCGTATGTGTACATCTTTAAGACTAAAGGATTGATGTTTTTATTGGAGAGATTAAATAGAGTTATAGCTTGAGGAACTTGGTTATTGTTTATTCCAACTGTTATTCCATTTCTGAATTGTTGTTCCATTTACTTACTATTCCATTTATCTGTTGTTCCATTTATTTGCTGTTCCATTTATTTGTTGTTCCATTTATCTGTTGTTCCATTTATTTGCTGCTCCATTTCCAGATTGCTAATTTGTTATTTCTTAAGGACAATCTCATGCTGTAGTGAACCCCAGCATCTGCTATTTGGCTCCCAGACCTCTGATCTACTCCCATCAGCTATGAAAGGGATGGGTTATTGCTACCGAGCCCTTGGCTGATGTGCTGTTCTATTTCATTGTTATTTCCTTTACTTGTTGTTTCATTTCTATTCATTAAGGACGGTCTCAGGCTATAGTGAGCCCAACATCTGCTATTTGGCTCCCAGACCTCTGATCTATTCTCATCAGTTACGGAAAGGATGGGTTATTGCTACCGAACCTTTGGCTGATGCATTGCTTGGTATGATTTGGTCTTTTGAAGTAGTTAAATTGTAGACTCGCATTAATTTACTTTCATAGCTTTTAAATTACTATAAGCATTACTCTGGCAAGTGATAAGCCTTAGACTGAGACACTCTTTGAAATAACCAGACGTTCCCGGATTGACATATTAATGTGAGGTAACTAGAGGTGAAAGAGACCCTTTTTATAGCTCTACACCAAGCTTTGCAAGGGCACCCTCCAGAAATACTAAGAAAGTGATAAAATGTTTGTCTCAACTACCACGGGTATTCCCCCTGCAGTCACTTCTGTGGTCCCTAAGATAAGAAACTAAGGTCACCAGTTCGTAATGAGAATCTAGGTAGAACAATCTTGGTCATGGGATCCAACAAGTAGGAGAGGGGGTATCTATGTGTACTTGTCTTCATTCATACTCATGCTTAACTCATGTGTTAGAAGAGCTTTCGCGGATAGATTAACGAGACTAAATTTTGCACTCTTTAATCAACTTATATGTTTTAGTTTAGATTGGGCTTGGAGCTTTTACTCTCCATGCACCCGTTCTCCTTCTACGTTTTAGGCCTTCCCATGAGGTGTACAAATTCCACCAGAAATTAGTTGATTTAGTTAGGCCATGGGCTCCTATAGGTGGAGTTTTGGTGAAACCTGTAAACCTCACCCAAGAAATAGGAAATATTTTATTTTTCATATTCTAAACTATGTACATGGGTTTAGTGTTATGGTAACTATGTGCACATGCCATTTTATAATGGCAGAGTCATGTATGGAATTTAAAAAATTGTTTCTTAATAAATAACCAAGTCTAAATGGGAAGGGGTTGCCTAGGGCCATATAAGAGCATCATAACCACAGGAGTGCTGAATAATGCTATAACACTTATCCAATGAATCAGGTTCCTAAAGGAGAACCTCATGTTAGATGTTATCCTTCAAATGCCCTGTGAAGAAATAAATCCTATGATCCTTTAGAATATCATTTACCTTGATATTCAATCTTTGGAATTCCTCAATGTGCTCTTCCATTGAACCCTTTTCTTTGAGAGTTATCAATTGGTTAAAAAATGTATTTCTCTTTGTATCCTCATAATTTTATACTAATTGTTTTGCAAAAATTCTCTAAATGGTAATTGATTAATGAGAACAAAGCCATCGATACCACACAAACTGATTTTGTTTTAAATATCAAGATGAAATATATACCTTTTGCATGTGTGGCACATCATGTAGGTGAAATAATGGCTCCATCTATAGTATCCATGTTACTAGATCCTTGCCATCAGAATTCGTCATGTAAATATTTGGAATGTTGTGGTTCTTAAACCTAACATTAGAGTCTCTAAAATCATAACACATATTCCTTTTCCCTCATGATCATGATTTTGATGGATTACCTTGTCACCACTGGGAAGCCTTTACTACAAGATCTTTGTCAAGCCTTCTATTTTGACATTCATCACGTCCATGTATAATTTAAAAATTCTCATTTTTTCTTTTAAACCATCAATATTAGCTCCTAATTCATTTTTGGTTACTTTTTGCAAGAGAGATATTTGTTGCATTGCATATCATAATTTTGATATATCATGTTTCCTTTCTTCCTCTTGTTCATGCTTCAGAGTAGAGACTTCTGGTTTCTTACTAGGTGTGTTCATTTTTCTTTTTCAATACATTTTGGAATCAAAGAACGATATTTATGCTTCACTTATGCCCTTTGAATCACTTAAAATTCATTTTTCAACTAAAATTTATGCAAAATTTAAGAAAAATACACACCTTTTTCTTGATTTTTAGGAGCTTGATATTGAGACTATTGTATATCTCTAATTTCCTATCTACAAGGTCTAAATTTTTTTCCTATGGTATCCCTCTTAGTCTTCTTTCCAACTCCAAGTAAGACTATGATTGGATTCTTCAAGAAACAATTATTCCCAATCTCCAATGTGTTATACGGGAATAGTGTCCACACGGATGCTACTATTCACACTAAGATGTGTGCCTATCTTAGAAACAAATAATCAAAGTCTACTATTGATTCCTTTTATGAAAATAGATGAGAGGAGAACCAAGAGGGCCAACTTGAGTCTTGTGCTTGATTCCCTCTCCTTCTTGATAGAGTTTTGTTGCCTGCTCTTTGTCTACTCAGCTTCAAAAAGACCTATAGAATCACAACAACATACTACTATGCAAGAAACAAGGATATAAATTCACAAATAATGTAGGATCAGATGTACATTAACCATACACAAGCATATATAAACAAGTACACCAGGATATGGAAGGAAACAAGAATAGCTTTATTCAGATAAAAGTAGCAAGAGGATTACAACCATGAGTAGCTTTGACCCAACATCATCCTCCAGCTAAGAAGCCCTTCTTTCACCTCAAGCAAAGCAAAATCACCCAACACTGTGAATGTACACAAGAATACTGACAGCACTTCTCTATAGATTATAAAATTCCAGCCTCTGGATCTCTGTGATGAGGGATCCATATATAGATGATTATAGAGAGGTGAGTCATCTTTTGGGATCTTGATTAGTGTCTTCTCTCTTACAGTTCTTGCTTCCACTTGGAGAATGATGATCTCTTACTCATCCCTGGTCGAAAATGGAGTGGCAAGTGTCAGAGGGGAAGCTTCTGGAAGATTCCATGATCTTCCACCTCGCATTTTTGTCCCTGCCATTTGTCCATTCCTGACCATCGCACCCTACAGAGGAGCAAATTAGTATGCATCACACCTTGTACATTGGGA
>APFE031459422.1:0-16397 GCA_000404065.3 Pinus taeda | reverse complement strand
GTTGGACACCTTTCTCACTTCTATTAGTACCCCTTTGCATAGTATCATATTGGAAAACACTTGCGTATGAAGTTGTCTTCCACATATCCTTGGGAAAATTGGAAGCCCCCTAGCAACACTCAAAATCAACATAACATAATCATATCATACATCTTCTTGGCATCACTTGGTTGGACACCCATTTAACCTTTGTTGGCATGACTTGAAGTAGTATCCCATCAAATAACACTTGCAGATAGAATTGTCTTCCACATTTCCTTAAGGATAGTGAAAGACCTTGAAGAACACTTGAAGCTAGCATAACATAATCCTATAAACTATATTGTTATAATACATCAAGAAAAACATCCGAGGATCTCAGTATTTCATACCAAGGAATTGAGTAGTAAAACTAAGGGTATTTGTCCTCCTTAGTTAATGCCATGGAAGATTTGGCCAAATATTATTATCAAAAACTCTTTTGTATATCAAAGAGATAGAAATTGATGCTTATTCTCCCTTAAGGCTCCACAAAACCTATATTCTCCTCGCAAACCTTAGCCTCTATAACAAAAGTAACAAAGTTCCTACATAATTTACAATGTCATGAATTTGAGAATTCCACGAATTCGGTGACACTCCAAACAAGTTTTTAGAAAAAGAAAGGCCTGGCTCAAAAAAATCCATGTGTGGACTTGATCACCATGGTGTCACTCTAGTAAATAATTTTTGGTAGACTCACCAATATAATTTATTTTGATCCCTCTCCACAGATTTCTATTAGGACATTGATTATGTTGGGCTATATCTTACACAATATTTCTAGTGGCCATGTGGTCCCATGACACACTCCTAGAACATGTCATCCATGGAGGATGCAAAGTAGATGGTTTAGTCTCTCTCATAGTACATTAACACTCTCACCTAGCCACTTAACACAACAGATACCAACATGGATTCCTTCACTGTGCAAGTTGGCCTTTATTTTGAGAAGATTAGGAGATGGAGGGTAAGCATGATGATGGTGTCATTTTCTCAATATGAGTCTCTCATAAGGATAAGAAATTTAATGAGAAATAAAGTCACAACACTAATCACTCACTTCTTACCATTCCCAGACCATAAAACAAACCCTACAGATATCATTCTTAAAATATCTTGTGTAGTTTCCTAATGTCATCCAAGTAGAATATCACAATTACTTATGTCAATAATGTTGTGATATTTTTCTTATTCTCTTAAGGGGGGTATTTCTAGAGATGCACCCCATCAAACATGAACCACAGAGTCAAAATGAATTGAAATGAATGAATAAGAGGATGTGTCGAGGAGTGTTAGTGAGTACTAGGTGTGCTAAGGAGGGAGTGAGAAGGCATGCTAGATAGTGTCAAGGCATGCTAGGGATTGTTACGGCATGTCAAGAAGTGTCAGGGTGTGTTAACATGTGCTAGATAGTGCCAACGCATGCTAATTCATGTTAGGCATGCCAATACATGACAAGTGCTAAGGAATAAAAATATGTTCTAGGTATTAGGGTATGCAAACGTGTGTAAAGGAGTGGTAGGGTAGCAAAAGGGAAAACCAAGCTAAAATACAAATAAATGAACACATAAGAGGGTTAATAATTCAGGACCTTACCTTTAAAAGAGGGGAATTCTAGGCATACCAACACTAGTGCCAAAACATGCCAAGGGCCAAGTGCTAGTGTGTCTTAAGTTCCAAATCATCCTCTATTATTTCTCTCCTAATTGTGAATAATTGATCTCAAATAAATATTATCTTAAACCATGCCAAGGCATTCTAGGGCATCGAAAGGCATGCCAAGAATCCTTAGGTGCCACCAAGTGCCAAGAGTCAATCTTTGCCATGGAGTTATAGTGCATGATATGGAGTGGATAGGGCATGTCAGGGAGTGAGAAGGTGTTCCAAAGACGATCATTGCATGCTAGAGAGTGTTAGGGAAACAAAAGGGAGAACTAGGTCAAAATGCATAGAAATGAGTGAATGAGAGTGTGTTACAGGGAGTGTCAATGAGTTCCAAGTCTGTCAACGATTGAGTCTCCTAAGAGAAGTTCAAAATAGGAATGACAAGAGGCTACTTTATGGTTGCAACAAGGAGCTAGATAGAGCAATTTCAAGCAAAGGGAGACTTTGGGTTGGGCACAACATTTTTTTTTCAATGACTTGGTTAGGCTTTCAAGTTGTAAAAAATGTAAGGCTATCTATAAGGGAATGATAAGTAGGGAGCTCAAATGTGTGCTAAGGAATCCTAGGAATTGATAGCACATGTTAGATAGATCAAAGGCATTTGAGGCATGCCAAGGCATGCTATTAATTTTAGATAAAAATGGTATGTTCTATGCTTTAGAGAAATTTACACCAATTTTTCTTATAAGCCAAACATCAATTTCCATATTATTAATCACATTAACATTGATAGTAAATGAAGATATAAAATAAACAAGAAGCAGAAGACAATTCAGGACAAGAGGACACAATATTTGGTAGATGCCAGGGAAAAACCCATGAAAAACCCCAATGTGGGGAAAACCCTTTGATCAAATATTATTAGTATTCTTCAAAAGCTCAATAGAGAGAGAGAGAGAGAGTACATCATACAAATTTTACTCCTCCAATCACTATAAAATAGTCGAGTCAAGCAATAGTCAACATGAAGCCATAACCAGAAAGTCAACGCCGGTTAAACCAGCATAAAGTCTCCTCTAAGTTAGCTCAGTCAAATCTAGTCAACTCGGCCTCCAAAGATAGTCCTAATCAACTTAAAATAATCCTGAAATTCCTGGTCAAAATTGGTCAACACACAATCAAATCTGTAGTCAAAGGGCATGTGGTCAACACAAGTCAAACAACAACAAACTCCATGATTTTTGTGCTAAAATTTGTGGCCTAAAGAAAAAATATCTTCCTGAAAAACATAGTCAAAAGATAGAGTTTGACCCTCAATCACTGCTGGTCAACATTGCTGAAAATGGCCCAAAACAGTCCTGAAATTCTAGCCTGAAAGTTTCAGTCAGACATAAGCATTAAGAGTTTCTCCTTTGTTGTACGAACCAATGAGGAGAGGAGAGAGAAATATGTGTGTTGATGTTTGTACAAATGAGAAAAATATCTCTTCTATTTATGCAAAAAATTGAGGGTGAAGAGACACATATGCTGGGCTTCATAAGCCTACATTAGACTTTTGGTTGACCTTGACAATTTTTCCATAGAACAAATAAATTCATAATTCAATTTCTACATGTCATAATGAGATGATATTTAGATCAATATTGTACCTCTCAGAAAGAGGAATCCAATAAAAATATCATCTCCATTATATGAGTTATCCAAGGTGGAGTTTGACCTAGTTTCCAATTTTAACACTCCCCCTCAACTAGGGCAAAATCCACCTACCAAATAATCTATCAATATGTGCCATATTTGTCATCCCTACTGTACTCTACTTTGTTCTAATGTTTTGAACCATGAAGAAATAGTGAAGAAGAAATGATCGAGAGTGTATCAAACCACTCTCCACTGACCTTAAGTTAGTCTCCGTTGATCCCAGATCAATATCAAACATCCTAGCATAAGGATTATGGCAGTACACAATGCATCCATCAATAGTACTATGTTATTTATTCTCATTTCCCAAAACATTGGTCAGATGAGAGGTACTCCCCATGAGTGCCAGACTACATGGGTAGGATGTATCGGCAAGAGAAAGTGAACCACTCATCCTATTCATATGCCATAGGAGAAGGTGAACCACTCATCCTATTCATATATCAACCATCATGGGGTATCATATGGGAAGGTGAACCACTCACCCTTTACACTGCACACCACTTGGGGAAGGTGAACCACTCACCCTATACATAATGCACCACTAGGGGAAGGTGAACCACTCACCCTATGGTCACTCATAGATCCAAGAAGTACCCTAAGCCCCCTAGAGCTTGCAAAGGTCAATATCCAACTCAAATGGGAAACTCATAAGAAAGCCTTTCCACAAATCCAAGTCATTTACAGAAGGTAGTCTACATAGACTTCCTCTTGAAGTGAGCCATGTAAGGAGGTATTGGCATACATTTGATGTAAATTGCATCCTTGAGAGGAATCAAGGGAAATGATCAAACAGATGGTGGTATATCATGAAATTGGTGTAAATATCTCATCATAGTCCACACCTTCCTTTTGAGAGAAGCCTCAAGCAACAAACTCGGCTTTGAACTTTTCAACACTTCCATCAACTCCATGCTTGATCTTGTAGAGCTATTTTGAGGTGAAACGAGATTTGTCATTGGGTTTACGGACCACATCACAAACATCATTCTTCATAATCGACTCATACTCTTCATTCATAGTTCTTCCAAACATGTTGCTTCATAGCTTCTTTGAATGTGCAAGGACCAGTTTTAATAATGGTGCTATTGGCAGCTAAGTACCATTGGTACCTATTCAGCTTCTTACTTTCACGAAATTTCCCCCTTCGTGCAATATGTCTCTCAGCATCTCCGAGAATGTCCATAAGTGATGAGGATCTGCTTTTTGAGTAGGAGGAATCATGGGGAGGTAGATAAATGGGATCCTTCAGTCCTTCAATGTCGGGAATCGACTCATCCTATGGTTCTCCCTTCTTTCCTATATCTGCTTCTTTGTCATTCCTTGAAATAGGAAGGTTCCTAATCTTCCAAAGGGAAACATCTCCAACCAATGTGACATCATCAATTATCCATGTCTCTTTGACCAGGAACATAGATTCCATATGCCTTAGAAGTTTCACTGTAGCCAACAAAATCTCCTTTCTTCCTAGATGCATCGAATTTTCTTCTCTTTTCTTTCATCACATGAAAATACACAGGGATACCAAAGATTATAAAGTGAGAAACATCAAGTTTCTTCCCCGTGAAAACATCTTCAGGAGTTTTGGAGTCTAATTCTTGATGAGGGCAACTATTTTCAACATACAAGATGACATTAGCAGCTTGTCCCCATAGGAACTTTCGAAGGCCTTGATCATGAAGCATGGCATGAGTGGATTCTATAATAGAATGATTCTTCCTTTCAACAACACAATTTTGCTCAATAATACATGTGGTATTAGTCTCCCTCGTAATGCCATCTTCTCTGAAATAATCATTGAACTCATTTAATTCATATTCAGTTCCATTATCAACCCTCAATATTCTGATGTTCTTCCCTACTTGATTTTCAATGAAGGCTTTGAAATAGAGGAACCATGTGAACACTTCATCCTTCTTCTTCAAGAAATAAATCCAAGTTTTGTGAGAGAAGTCATCCACAAAGATAGCATAATATAAATATTCTCCCAAAGATTTCACGGGAAACATACCAGATAGATCAAAATGAACCAATTGCAAAATGTTGAAGTCTTTCTATCACTTGAGGGGAATGGTCCCCTTGATTGTTTTCCTTCAGCACATCCTTGACAAATACCTTCATGTTCTACTTTAAATTTAGGCATACTTGTCACCATCTTCCTTGAATTGAGTAGGGATTTATAATGAAGATGAGCAATTCTTTGGTGCCATAATTTGGATTGAATGCATGTGTCACAAGACATAGATCTAAATGGAATTCCTCCAACTTGATATAGGCTACCAACTCTAAAACCAAGAGTAAATTCTTCTTTGAAATTTATTTTCCAAACACATACCTTTCCATCAATGAATGCCACCATGAATCCTTTGTCCTCTATTGCTGAGATAGATACCAGGTTCTTCTTTAGATCAGTTACATAAAGTACTTCTTGTAGATGAATGGTGTTACCCTGATTCAATTGAAGAGTAACATTCCCAACTCCTTTCGTGGGATATGTGGTATTGTCTACACGAATCATTTCCAATTTTTTATCCTTTTCTATCAGATTTGAAAGAGCTTCCTTATACCCAGTGAATTGACTGTCACTTAACCAATTTCCCAAGGTATCCAGAGGAGAGGCAGTAGAGAGGGAAGATATAATATAAAATTATTTTTTCTTGTTATCTACAACATTATATTCATCATACCTAGAGCTTCTTGATCTTTTGGGAGGTCGATCATTTTCATGTTGAGTAGCGGGAGCATGCCTTTTTCCTTTGTTGTTGAACCTGCCATTCCTTTGATTATTGTTGACCCTGAAATTGTTTTAGTTGTTGTTGTCATCATCCCAAGGTGTATCATTTTTATTAGTGAACTCTATATCATAGTGGCCAAACTTGTTACAAATGAAGCATCTACCCTTTCTTCTATCTTTGAATCTCGATCTTCCTTGACATTGCTTCTTTGAAAATGCATTGTTCTTTTTTTTAGCATGAGCAGAGAATGCAGTGGGATCATTCCTATTTGAAAGCATGTCTCTCTCTGACATCCTTGTTTCATATTGAGTACATATAGTCAACAATTTTTCAAAACCTAGAATTTGGTCATTTTGAGGAAAGTAGTGTTGAACACATCTTATTCACAATGGAGACCTCTAAGGGAAATGAGAGTGATCTCCCTGTCATCAATAACTTCTCTAATTGATAGAAGATTATTTTTTATTTCAGTGATCCTTATGAAATAGGATTGGATATCTGCTCCTTTTACCTTATTTATGTCATTCAACTTGTTGTTTAGAAAGAGGACTTGGTTTTCATTGCTAGCTTTAAGCATGCTAACCAAGTTTTCATACATCTCTTTAGATGTTCCCAAATGAGAGATATAAGTAACTAAATTCTTATGAATAGAATCCTCGATGATCTTCTTATCTTTGACTTCACATTTCTTATACTTTGTCTTAGCGGTAGCTGATGCATTTGAAGGAGGTTCCATAATCTTTCCTTGCACATAGTCCATAGCGTCATGCTCTTCCAAATTCAAGTCAATGGACATCTTCCATGCATGATAATAAGAATTGTCACTGAGTTTGTCATCAGATTTTAAGTAAGATGAGGATGCCATTGAATCTTGTCCTTGTCCAATAGATCTTAGTGATTGTTTTTCTCAATCTTTCTTAGGCTTTGTCTTTACCTCAACTTTGATACCAAGTAAATTTTAGATAACAATGGTGTGCTCTATGATTTAAAGAAATTTACTTCAATTTTTCTTATAACCCAATATCAATTCATAGATTAGCAATCACATTAACATTGACAGTAAATATAGGTAGAACATAAACAATAAGGAAAAGACAAGTCAAGACAACAGGATAAAATATTTGGTGGATTTCAGGTTAAATCCCCCATGTGGGGAAAACCCTTTGATCAAATATTCTTATTATTCTTCAAAAGTTCAACAGAGAGAGAGAGAGAGAGAGAGAGAGAGAGAGAGAGAGAGTAAATGATAAAAAATTTACTTGCCCAATCACTGTAAAATATTCTAGTCAAATAGCAGTCAACAGGATGCCTTAACCAAAAAGTCAATGTTGGTCAATCTAGCATAATTCTCCTCCAGATTAGCTCGGTCAAATCTAGTGAAATTGGCCTCCAAAGACAGTCCAAGTCAACCCAAAGCACTCCTAAAATTCTTGCTCAAACTTTCTCAATGCATAGTCAACTATGCAGTCAAAAAGCCTACAGTCAACATAGGTCAAACAATAACAAATACCTTGATTTTTGAGCTAGGAGATGTGGCCTAAAGAAAATGAAATTCCTTCCTGAGAAACACATTCAAAATATAGAGTTTGACCCTCAGTTAATGCTGGTCAATGTTATCGCAGATCGCCCAAAGACAATCCTACAATTCGAGCCTGAAATTTTCAGTGAATGCATGAGGAAGAAGAGTAGATCCTTTATTGTATGAACCAATGAGGAGAGGAGAGAGAAAGATGTGTGTTGAGGTGTGTACAAATGTGAAAAATGTCTCTTCTATTTATACACAACGTTGAAGGTGAAGAGACATGTCTATTGGGCTCAATAAGTCTACACTAGACTTTTGGACAACCTTGATAATTTGTCTGTAGAAGCAATAAATTCATAATTCCATTCCTACTTTTCATGATGAGATGATATTTAGATAAATATTACACCTCTCGAAAAGACGAATCCAATAAAAATATCATCTCCATTATATGAGCCAGGGAAGGTGGATTTTAGCCCTAGTTTCCAATTTTAGCATATGCCAATTAATAAGGCATGCCAAGATGTTCCAGTGTGTGCCAACATGTTCCAGGGAATGTTAGGGAGTGTCAGTGAAACACAATGGAGTTCTAGGTAAAAATGAATGGAAATGAATGAATAAGAGTGGGTGATAAAGAGTTTCATTTAGTTCCACGTGTGGTAAGGAGAGAGTGACAAGGTATGCTAGGTAGTACCAAGGAATGCTAGTATCAAGGTGACATGCCAAGATGTGCCATATGCCATTGTGTGCCAATTCATGCTAGGGAGTGTTAGGGAGTGCCAAAAAAACACAAGGAAGAACTAGTTCAAAATGCATGGAAATGAAAGAATAAGAGTGTGTGATAGGGAGTGCCAATCAGTTCCACCTGTGCTAAGGAGGGACTGACAAGGTTATATGTTAGCTAATCTCAAGACATGGTAGAGTGCTAGGGAGTATCAAATCATGGAAATGAATGCAAAATATTCTAACAATAGTGCCAAGGGATTGTTAGACATGTCGGGTGTTATGGAATGTTAGGATGTAAACTATGTTTCTTAGTTGGTTTATGGCCATGGCTGGAAGTGAGCCTTGAGTTGATAACCTTTTAAGTGGGATGAGTTGAGATTGGATATGAGTAGCCTACGTTGAGTTAAATACAATTCTTAGGTGAACAAGCCATAGTCTAGCTATAGTAACAATAATTTGATCAAGCTGTTGTAGTCAAGGAAGAACTTGGTTGGGTTGCCAAGTCCCAAAAAAGGTAAGGCTAGTTGCGAGGGCATGATAGCTAAGGAGTGCCACGGTGTGCCATGAAATGAAAAGGCATGCTAACACATTCCAAACAATGTCAAGGCATACTGAGAAGTGTTACAGAGTTCCAAGGCATCATAAGAGAGAAGTATATCAAAATGCATGGAAATGAATAAATAAGAGTGTGTGCCAAGGAGTATTAGCAAATTCTAGATGTCCCAAGAATGAAATGTGTTAGGAGAAGTTCATAATAGGACTTCCATAGGAAATCCTATGGTTGTGATAAGGGGCTAGAGAAATTAGTTTCAAACAAGGGGATACTTTGGGTTGGGCATAATACCATTTTTCCAATGACTTGGTTGGGTTCCCAAGCCGCAAAAAAAGTAAGTCTATCTATGAGGGAATTACAATTACAGATTCCTAGGGAATGCCACGAAGTACTAACACATGCTAGAAATTTTTAATGCATGCGGAGGAGTGTTGGGGAGTGCCAGGGCATCACAAGTGAGAACTAGGTCAAAGTGAATGGAAACGAATGAATAAGAGTGTTTACCAGGGAGTGTCAGTGAAGTGCAGGTGTCCCAAGGATGAATTTTGTTAGGAGAATTTCATAATAGGACTTGCCGGAGGAAAGATTAATATTGTGATAAGGAGATGGAAAAACCAGTTTCAGACAAAGAAAGACATTAGGATAGGAAAAAGAATATTTTTTCAATGACTTGGTTGGGTTCCCAAGTCATAAAAGATAAGGCTATCTATGAGGGCAAGATAACTACGAAGTGTCAAGGTGTGCAGGGAATGCTAGAAAGTGCTAAAACATGCCAGAAAGTTCCAAGAAATTTTTAGGCATGCCAATACATGACAAGTGCTAAGGGAGGTAAAGATGTGCTAGGTGCTAGGCTATGTCACCAACACATACTAGGGAGTGCTGGGAAACACAAGGGAGGGCCATTTTCAATTGCATGGAAATGAATGAATATGAGTGTGTGATAGGGAGTGTTATAAAGTTCTAGTTGTGATAAGGAGGGAGTGGAAAGGTGTGCTAGGTAGTGCTAAAGCATGATAGAGTTCTAGGAAAGCATTAAAATATATGCCAAGTTCGAGGGTCTGCCAACGTGTGTCAATGAGTGTTAGGGAGTGTTAGGGAAACACAAGGGAGAATTAGGTCATAATGCATGGAAATGCATGAATAAGAGTGTGTGATAGGGAGTGTCAGTGAGTTCCAAGTGTGCTAAGGAGGAGCGACAAGTCCTTAGCAGTGCTAAGGAATGCTAGAGTGGTAGGGTGGCATGTGGCCAAGATGTGCTAATGCCTGCAAGGAAGTGTTATCTAGGAGTGCTAGGGAAGCACAAGAGAGAACTACGTCAAAATGCATGAAAAGGAACAAATAAGAGTTTTGGATTGGAAGTGTTAGTGAGTTCCAGGTGTGCTAAGGAGGGAGTGAAAAGGTATATTAGGTAGTGTTAAGGCATGCTAGAGGCTAGGATGACATGCCAAGATGTCCTAGGTGCTAGGGTGTACTAACATGTTCCAAGGAGTTTTAAGGAGTGCTAGGGAAACACAAGGGAGCATTAGGTTAAAATGCATGGAAATTAATGAATGAGTTTGTGACCAAGAGTGTGAGAGAGCTCTAGGTGTGTTAAGGAGAGAGTGATAATGTATTTTAGGTAGTACTAAGGAATGATAAAGTGCTATGGTGGGAGGCCAAGATGTGTCAAGTTTCAGGGTGTGTGCATGCTAGGGAGCATTAGGGAAACACAAGGAAGCACTAGGTAAAAATGAATTGAAATGAATGTATAAGAGTCTGTGTTAGGGAGTTCTAGCAAGTTCTAGGTGTCTTAAAGAGGGATTTATAAGGTTATATGCTAGGCAGTACTGAGGTATGCTAAACTACCAAGGCGTGTCAGGAAGTACTAGGGATTGTTACAAAGTTTCAACTAATGGAAAGGAATGTAGGGGATCCTAACACATGCCACATAATTCCAAGGAATTCTAAGACAGGACAGGTGCTATGGAATGTCAAGATGTAAACTTTTTTTCTTAGTTGTTTTATGATCATAGTTGGATGTGATGAGAATTGTCTTGGCAAATTCTTAAGTGGGATGAGTTGAGATTGGACATGAGTAGCCTAAGGTGAGTTACAAGTAGTTCTTAGCTGAGCAAGGCATATGTTAAATTTGTACATCACATGATAATCTAGGTTTGGTATTAGAATATTTGATGCAAACACACTCAAGTGGCATAAAACATCTACTTTTCACAATGAAATCCACACACATAAGGGAATCAAGTAGTGCACATGACATTTTCTAAATTTTCCAAACCCTTCTTTGTTATATTACAAACTATAATAGAACAAGTGAGAGGTAACATACTAGGGAGCATGGACCTTTACAATCACATTGATATAAGGAATACAACTAGGGCTTGGTATTAGTCCTTTGACAACAAATCTACCTTGAATAAAAAATACCTTGACCTACCTGCTGATGGTGGCCACATGCAACCCTTTTAGACCACATGTCCTGAACACATCTAGCAAGTCCTCTTGCCTCCCATTTTGTAACTCAAGCTTCCTCTATCAATGAAATCAACCCCCTTAGGATATTAAACTCGGATCAAAATTATTTTCCCTCTAGCTACCTATTTTTTCCTTCAAGGTCTGCACACTTAGGGTCTTTGATCAACTATCACAACTCCGTCTATGAAAAAATCCTTGGTGTGCCCACTTTTTCCATATTACTACTCCAAGATGACAATTATAGGGCTATAATGGCTTCTCTTATTCTTAGTGACTCAATGCTCGACAATATAGTGAACTAGGGCTAGTTGGCTAGCCCACTTGACTACTACTTTAGTCCTTCAAAGTTTTTACATCCTTAGACCCAATAGACATACCCTTCTATCATTCGCGTCATCCTTCACAAGTACAAGACTTAGGGATTCTCTTTGAAAATCACCTAACAACCCTCCAACTGTACTTGGACTACCATCAATTTTCCCAACCATAATCAATTATTTTACTGGTGTAGGGCCCACAACACTACCCTCATCTAGGGACCTTCAAATCTGCCAACTAATAAAGATTTGATTCCTCTGAAAATTATTATTCTTATGTGCCAAATTCTTTGTTGTCCAATTTATGAACAAATATGAACTACTACCCTTATCATCCTTCTAAAAATTTGTATATGATTGAACTAGGGTCACAAATAATCCACTAATAGTCCATTGACTAATTGTTTATAGGTTGCTTCAAACCTATGTCCAAATCTCTATGGACAATCCACCAAAATTGGCTCCTCTTCATGTTAATCTATTCCTCATATGGCACATTTCTTCTGCTCAATATTCTACTCATGGTCCACCCTCCTTTGGATTTTTTGTCTCAACACATACTTCTACAAACCATATTCTAGATCTGTGGTCTATATTGCAGAGATAAACTTCGCTCTAAGGATCGTGAACACTCTTTGTCTACAGATATTTGTCATAGTCTTAAGGACATTCCTTATGGACTAAACATGTTAGGAAGCCACCCTAAATGGGGCATTATACTTATGTTATAATTTATTTAGAAGAAAACCTATCCACCCTTAAAAAAATAATACCTCTTACCTCCATAAGAGAATCGGCCTAGCTAATATGGATCCATATATTCTAGGTATTTATTTGACTGAGTCGTGACCTAAACTTTACATATCTACAACCCTAAAAATACAGTTACCTCAGTAAATATTACACCCACAACTACTTCTGTTCTAGCCCTAAATTCTAGTGAAAACCCTCGTCCATTTGTGTTGGTCTTTGTCACATACCTTATGGCCTACTAACCACCGCAAGACAAGGTCTCAACCATCTCAGCTATTTCAAAATTTCGTATGGCCTTCACACAAAAACACCCCTAAAATCACATGCCCAAATTCTCATTTGTCACGTCTCTTGAGCTCGATCTACTAGAAGAGAACCAACAATATGTCATCCTACTTCCTAGCATGAACCCATTAAGGTGTGCAATGTTCTTATGAACCCTCACATGACGATATTTCTCGTGGTGGATGATCTTGACCTCCCCTTTGCAACCCTTACTCATCCCTCTAACTCGACCTACTTTAGGACTACATCTCTCCTTACCTTCTTAATTAAATGAGCTCTTTCTAACTTGATGTTCTTGCCCATGACATCTCCATGGAAAAGGTATGAAGAATTTGAGGAAGTTTGGAAAGGAATGAGACCCTTGATATGAATATCCTGGAAATGTGACAATATGTATGCATGATGTTGATGTTACAAGAAAGATGTGACGATGAAAGGCCATCACAAAAGGTAACTTTGATTTGATGTTCATTTTTTTATTTTTGAACAATACCCTGATGGATTGATATAGGTCTACCAAAAGAGAGTTGTAAATGTTATCTAAGACTAGTACTCATATGGTTGGATGAAAGATCCCAAAGGAAACATGACTAGGAAGATGTAGTTGTATGAAGAAAAGTTGGATATGGTTTAGAAGATCACTTTCGGATAAAGAAAAGGATGACATAACTAACATGGATCATGAAGGAAATTGATGGATGGAAAATGCCCTACACGATGAAGGATCTATAAAGATGAAGATGAAATTCATGACATCAAATGGAGGAGCTCTAAAACCAGCTAAAGGTACCATGATCTCCACCAAAGGTAGAAAGTTTTTGTTGGAAATAAGACCCTAATTGAGAGGGCGCTTGGCAACACGTCCCTAGTTAAGAGGTAGCTTGGGTACATTCCTTTTCTAGGAATGGATATATCTTCCCTCATTAAGAGGGAGAGATACACACATCATTCTTGTGTTCATATTGTGAAGAAAGAATGGAGGATTGGGTAGGCATCTCGCATATGATACTCTTTGAGAATGTGGTGGGGAAATCAAGATAATATTAGTTGAAGAGGACCAATATTCTTTGAGGACTAGGAATCCAAGCTAAGAATATTCCTTGAAGGACATACCATGTGAACGCTCGGGTGGGGTATGTTCCTTGAGAGACAATGACGATGTTGTTTGTGAGTCATTGGTCTCACTAACATTGTGCTCTAATCTTCTCGAGCAATAGATTCATTAGTTAAGGCCTTTTTGTGTGAAAATGTTGGTTGGTTTGATGCTAAACATATGGGTTACCAATCTTGCTCAACTTTTGAGAATTATTTAGATTGAGAATGTCCAAGTACCTTGTATGGATTATGAATATCTCCCTAGTTAAGAGGGAGTGTTTAAATATGTAACTAGGTTTGATCTTCATAATGAAATCGGTAATTATGATTTTATATATTTAATGAAAAGAGAAAAATAAGTTTATTATTGTTATTCTTGAGGCATGGGTTTCATGCTCAAGGGAAATTTATTTTTAGGTCAAGCACCCATTTTGTGCTTCTAGGGCTTCCCATTGAGTTTACAAATCAATTAAGTCATTTAGGTATGAAAGACCCTTTTGGGCATGCTACATATTGTAAACAAATATTTTTCATTCAAAAGACCCTCCAAAACCACGTCATGGCATAAATATCAAGTCAACTTAAAGATAGAAATTCATACCCCTAAAAATACTATAAATAAGAAGGAACTCAACCTTGTTCGGACACAGTCTCAAGCATGTTCAGTCTCCTAAGATAGAAGCTGAAAAAGGGAATAAAAAGAGTAAGAGAAATATCAATGTTTTCAACCTCTCTCCCTATCTTATGTTTTCAACCTCTCTCCCTATCTTGTGTTACGATTTTCTATAGTTTCTAGGCAAGGAAATTTTTTGAAGTTGCTTCTAAGTTGAAGCTATGAAGTCGCAAGGTTGAAGTTGTGAAGTTGCTTCTGGATCGAAGTTGTGAAGCTGGAAGCTCGAAGTTGTGGAGCTACCTTTAGGTCGAAGTTTCTAAGCTACAAGGTTGAAGTTTCATCAAGGTTGAAGGTGTGAATCTACTAGGTCAAAGTTGCTGAAGAAGTTGTTAGAATGCCACATTTTGTTGTTGGAAGTTGTGCAAATCAAGAAGGAAGGTTTACCTGGTCTTGGAGGAGTCTTCGTCAAGACTCATAGGTCTTTGATTTCATCATTTGAAATTCTATAAGAGGATTTTTGGCAGGTTTTCCTCTCAAAAGCAGAAGTTTTTGCCTTGGCTGATAGCCTATATCTTGTGTCCTCTTTCCTCATTGTATTTTAATTTTTGGTAGTTGTTTGATGATAAGAATACAATAATAATCAAATTGAATAAGAAGCTAATCAAGATAAGTAAAAATATATCACAAGTAGTTATCAAATTAAGAGAAATCACCTGCTCTAGCTGCCCCTATATTTCTCAACATGGGGGGTCGTAACCCTAATTGTGTGTCGAAGGATTTCCCCCATTGGATCTCTAGGCTTGACCTCTTCCATCACTTACTAACACAACACATGGGCCAAACAAGGTGTCACTATAAAAATAGGCCATGAAACCACAAATCACATGGTAAACCACAACATAGTTGAACTACATTGATTCCCAACATAATATTAAGGTGTTAGTGTATCGGTTAGGTGTATGGGATATCAAGTGAAGGGTCATCGGTAAAAAATATGTTATAAACCTCCTTTGGTGAATACGATATTGAATGCAAGGTTGTTGGTATCAAATGTGTTATAAACCCATTTTTTATCCAAGCGCCCAAAGGCCGCATCACTATAACCTTGATAACGCTGAAGATTCCCCTAACAACTTATCATATGGGTCAAATAAAAAATCCTATGATGGCTTGAGGATAGTAAGTCCCCTTCGGATTATTAAGTTCTTCCCCTTTTTCTTATATATTTCCATAATAAACTAAAGGGTAAAGTTGGGATTAATCTCCTCATGTTAGGAATAAAATACCATGATCATGTCTTGAGTATAATAAGCCTCCTTAGCATTATTAAATTTATCTTTTTTCCTTAATATATACATATTTCCAATAACAAAGTAAAAGGTGAAATTGGGATTCATCTCTTCATGTTAAGAAAAAAATACCATGATACTATGATGTCAAAACAAGCAACATGTTATGCATCTAGATGCATATGTAGAAGAGAAGTGTGGAAATGTATTCCAACATTGTGATGAGACAAATAAGAATGTAAAATTGAATAAGATTTACTCTTGGTATAAATTTGAGATATATTACATATTGGAAAATTTCCTCATCATTTTGATTGTATATACTACACAACCCACTTGTATTTATACGCTAGAAAAACTACTAAAAATGTTTTAACTATAAAATCAGAAATTATATATATATATATATATATATATATATATATATATATAATATTTTTTAACTATAATATATTTTTTAAATATATATCAGATATACTTCTCCTTTTTAATTATTTTATCTTTTTTCAAGTTTAAATACAATTGTGTTATTTCACATTAACTTTAAAATATTCAGTTGGATTGTTATATCAATAACTAAACAAAAAATAAATTGTAATAAATTGTTTTTCAGAATGATTTTTATTAATTTAATTGTTATATGCACCATTAAACAAAAATATAAATGATAATAAATTGTTTTTAAAATAAAAATAATTATAATGATAATTATA